>WTXF01000385.1:0-21331 GCA_022496215.1 Russula brevipes | reverse complement strand
CCAGCGCCATCAGGGGATGCACGGGTCCAAATATGCAGGGTGCAGAAACGAACCGAGTCCCATTTCGTCACTTCGGATCAAGGTGTTAGGGGGAATGGGCAGCAGGAAGGAAGCGTGAAAGTACGAACGCCATGATCCCGCCTTTGTACCTTGTCTCTTTCTCCTGCATCAACATCCTGTTAAAAGCGATTTCTCTAGCTTCCTCCTCTCAATGCGGTGGAGAGTCTCACCAGCTAACGCGCGATGATCTGATGCGGGATAAGGCGGACCTCCATCCCTGGGAGAATATCCTTCGCACTAGCAAAGGGTGTGGCGTCAACGATGGTCCATTTCTTTCAAGGCGACTTTAACCGACTCTTTCAGGCCCAAGTACTTCATCCCGTCCTTGACCTGCATGTCCTGAGCTAGATTGTCAATAGACCTGGAGACGAACTCCGCCAACCTGAGTTCGACATCAGCAAGTGGGCAGCACCGACGACCAACTAGGAGGTCGCGTGCCGTTTCTCTTGGTCCTCGCCGCCGAAATCCAGCGCGGTCAGAGGGCTCTCCTGATCATACCCGACTCGAAATTCGCCGCGGATCGGATCCTCGTCCAAAGCGGTTCGTCTGATCGCAGATGCGACGAGAGTTTGCGACTCGCGTGCAGAGCGCTCCTCGGGCGTGAGCGTCGCGTCGGTCACCTTGGCATCTAGCGGGTACAGCAGGCGCGCATCGCCGGTCTCAGGCGTTGGGGGATCATCTGCAAGGGCGAGGGCGGAGATGCGCACCTGGGGACTGGGTGCTCGCGAGGAGGCCAGTAGGCAAGTTGTTGGACACCGAACGCGACGGTGCGACCTGGCGCTTGTTCAGAAGGGTGGCTACGGCACTGGCATTCCGGGCCTCGCTTGCGCTTCCCGCCGGACTGCCAGGGGAGGGGCGTGGTGGGGAGTGGCGAGGGGGAGGGCCCGGAGGGGGAGGGTGCAGAGTCGTCACCTGTGAAGTCGAGGGCCGCGAGAATGCGCGATCTTGAGGGACCTGGTTCGGCCATTGTTCACTGGGACGACGGAGAGAAAAGAAAAGCGAAAGGGCAAAACGGTGACTACTGAGAGTGGCTGCATTGATTAGTCACGCGTGTCCGTTCGCCGGTCGCGCGTCTGGCGCGTCCGCCTTTCCGTTTTCCTTAAAAGGAAATCCACACAGCTGTGATCCTTGGACGCGTGTCGCGACCGGAAATTCTATGTTTCGACTGGACGAGCAGATTGCCTAGGCCAGGCCTCGTCCCTCAATTCAAATCACCCAAACACGCGTGTCTCGGAGCCAAACTCAATGTGCTTCTGATTCAGTTATCCCCGGCGAAGATCAGGTGGCGGCGTGATCCGTGAAGGCGTTCTTTATAGAAAAAGGAAGTTATCGCAGACACGTTCTCACTTCGAATTCTGGTCTTGTTCCCTGACTCCACGCGAAACCTACCCCGAACACAATAACATTGTCGAATTTCCAGCATCCGACCAATACGAACAAACAACTTATGATGGGTACCCTAATCGCCTAGCGCTGCCAAGTAGCCCTGAAAGAGCAACTTTCAGTATACAACAACGACCTGACTGATATTCAACTCACTTCTCTATCCCCGAGGAATTCGCCATACGCCAGTGCGATCGCTATCCAAAATCCAAGATCAACACCGAGCTTCCCAACCTCATCAAGATGTATCTCGAAGATTCCCGTCGATGAGCCAACAGAAAACACAGGAGTAGTATCCTCAAAAGTGAGCAGAGGAGCTGGGCCCGACGCGGTGTGCGAAAAATGCAGGTGATGATGGTGCCCCGCAGGTGCCGGCGGAGGGTCGTCCGGCAGTGGACTGAGCGAAAACGATTCCGCACTTGTCGGCGCATTGTTCTTCAGAGCACGAATCGCTCTAGAAAACAACCCCTCGGAAGCGCGGTGGGCAGTCGCATGGGCGTGTGGTGACAGTATGAATCTGGAGGTCACAAGGCGCGGTCCAGCAAGCTGGTCGAGCTTCGCCTGTACGGTGCCCGGTGATGGCGGAGGTATGACCGCACGGGGCGGCGTAGGTGCAGGTGGATAGGTATGTGTCGGCGAAGGCTGCTCACTATGCGCGTCTGTGAGCGTCGCGTCCGAGTCTGTAGCGGAGTGTAATGCCCCAGGTAGGCGAGGCGATAGAGAAGATGGACTGGGGGTCGCAGGGGAAGAGGAGACGGGTGCGACGTTGGTGCGACATGAAAACTTGAGCGAGCCAGGAGAATGATACGGCGAGCTCGGGGGCACGGGAACAAGGGGGACAGAGACATTCCGTGGAAAGCGAGGCGATCGAAGATGGATGTACCACCCGCGCAAAGGCCGATGTATTTCCCACTGCACGGAAGAGGTCGCGTTATCCTGCAAGGGTGATGAATCAACGATAACGCTGCAGCCTCGCCATTGGGACGCACAATAACATGCTCTACGATCTCGTTGTCCACCAAAGAACGCTCCTGTTGGGGCAAGCAGGCTTAGCGTGTGACACGTTGACCAACAACAACGGACGCCCGCACCTTGAACCAAATGACACGCCCACTCTTCTCCTCAGCAACCTCGACTCTATTCTGAGATAAAACGTCCGAGCTGACAACGGCTTCGGTACGTTCTCTCTGGACCGGACACGGGCGACTATGCGACTCACGTTCGTACAGTATACCTGGCTGTCTGCGAGGGCGGGGCTGTCAACCGCGAAGATTGCATGTTTGCAGAATGCAGTTCCAGTTGAGAGGTATTGGAGGTTCGTGGGACAAGCTAGATTATGTATCTATGTAGGCGTGGCCAGCTGTCCTCGTCGTCACAATATAATATTTTTTCATTTAAACAACATCACCGGTCCGGCTGGACCACACAACTTCATCCAATCATGGCGACGAGTCCTGGCTCTGTCGTCCGCCTCCTTGTCATCGGCATCCTTTTCCACTTGGTTTACATCGGAACCGTTTTCGACTGCTATTTTACAAGTCCTGTTGTCCATGGTATGCGCCAGTACAGGCTACCACAAGCACAGGCCAAGCGTCTCGTGCTCATAATTGGTACATGCTCAAGCTTCGCTGCGAGAACCTCGCTTTTCGAAGGAAGCTGACGGTCGCGCCTCCGTGGCACTTGTCAGGTGATGGTCTCCGCGCCGACTTCGCCTTCAGCGCAAATGCCTCCCGAATCGTGCCAGGCGTGCCGGAACGCGTGGCGCCCTATCTGAGAAATGTCATAGAACATAGAGGCGCGTATGGTGTCTCGCACACACACGTCCCAACCGAAAGCAGGCCTGGACACGTAGCCATCATCGGTGCGTCGTGTCCAGCTCAGGCCCCGTGCGGCGTGCCGACTCGTGCCCGACAGGCGGGATGTACGAGGATGTCTCGGCCGTAACTAAGGTGGGCTCGGGCTCTCAAGTCCTAATTACTCCATGCCTGGGCTTACCTGTCTCGAAATCAAGGGATGGAAAACAAATCCGGTGCGCCACTTCTCCATCGCGTCAATGCCGCGCCGAGTGACTGACTCGAAGGGCCGTCTAGGTCGACTTTGATTCCGTCTTCAATCAGTCTAGTCACACGTTCTCATTCGGATCGCCCGACATACTCCCCATGTTCGTTCAGGGTGCTACGCCTGGCAGAGTCGACGGGTGGTCGTATCACGAGGATGATGAAGACTTTACCAAAGGTGCGTTCATCCCGCTGCCCACATCAATGGGACTCTATATCCTGTTCTTAGACGCCACGGGGCTCGACATCTGGGTACTTGACCAGCTCAAGTCCCTGTTTCGCAACGCAACGACGAACAAGGATTTAGATGCTCAGCTTCGCGCCCCTCAAGTAGTTTTCTTCCTCCACCTTCTGGGTCTAGACACAACGGGGCACTCGTATCGACCTCACTCAAAGGTACTGCATCTGTACGTCCACGTTATCCAAAGTGCGTTGCTAAATATCTCTTCCCGGATAGGAATACATGAACAACATCCGTGTCGTCGATGATATCGTCCGCGAAACCGAGCAGCTCATGTCCGATTTTTACGGTGATCAAGAAACGAGCTACGTCTTCACAGCCGACCATGGCATGTCTAAGATAGGGAACCATGGCGATGGCGGTATTGTCTCTCCGCTCGCTACATCCCTTGCACCCTCATCTAGGGCTCTCTAGATCCCGACAACACTCGTACCCCCCTTATTGCTTGGGGTGCAGGCATCCGCGGCCCCATCCGCAACCATACCCACCCTCAGGTACTGGACGACTATTCGGCAGAATGGGAGCTCTCGCACATCGTACGGCGTGATGTCGAGCAAGCGGATGTAGCCGCGCTCATGTCAGCCTTGCTAGGCACACATTGGCCCGTGAACTCGGTAGGGGTCCTTCCCGACGTGGACCCGCAGAAGGACGGGTTCCTCGCTATGCGTGGTGGGCAGAAGGAAGGCGCAGAGGCTGCTGTTGTGAACGCCAAGGTGAACTCCCTAAGCGCTATTTGGGTAACTGGCCTAACACTGAGTCAGGTTATACTGGAGCACTACCGTGTAAAGCATGGTAATTTTGTTTCCTGTGTAACGCTTCGATGGCACTTACATAGGCATAGAGCTAAAGAAGGCCCATGCGATTTTATATAAGCCGTACGGATTCCTTGATCATCCTCTGTCTTCTTCAGAATACCCAGGATCACAGCGCATATCCTCCATTGAAGACCTCATCACACGTGGGCACTTCCAGGAGGCCCGTCATCAGTCGCACGAACTTATCAAGACGACGCTTAATGGCCTCCGCTACCTCGAGACGTACGATCGCACACTCATTCGTACTATTGTCACCCTCGCCTACACGGGCTGGATTGCCTTCAGTGCTGCGTTTATTCTGGCACCCTCTCGGCCACCTCTAGCTAGCTCTGCGCCGCTTTGGGTTCATTTATCGTTCATTTTCGCGGCTATCGGAATCTGTGGGCTTTTTGCCTTGCAGCGGCTACCATGGACGCTCCACATCTATATTCTATTTCCATTTTATTTCTGGAATGACGTAGCGGGAAAACTATATGCGAACTGGTCCGCCTTCGGTCGTCAAAAGTTAGACGTAAAGTGGGTTGCTAGTAGTCTCTTTGGGCTTCTTTTGGCTGCGGCCGCGTTGCAGAGCATGGTCGTACGTTTTCCCACCCCATCTTTCGTTGATGACGGACTCAGCGAAAAACTTCAAGTTTGGATACACCAACAGAACGGTTTGGAGTTTCGGTTTCCTCGCCATGGGGGTCATCTGGCCTCTGACATCTTGGTCTGACGGCAGAAGGAAGCTCTTCTGGCCTTGGGCCATGTCATGTGCGGTCACAGCAGTGTTCCCACTGCTTCCCGTCGATCCCTCGGAGAGTTTGGGTACCATGTAAGGATGCATCTAAACAAGTCAACGTTCCTCTCGCTGATAACATACTGTAGAGTTGCAGGGGGTGTATGTTTGTTGTTCGCTGGCGAGCTAGCCGCACGTAGGGTCTCGGAGATCGAGGCTACCGCCTCTGCGCGTGCTACGAAACTCAACGTCAAGTCCGCCTTTCGGATGCAGGTGAGCTGTGTTCACCAGTGCTAGTCGGGCGTTGGCGTATTTATATGTCCGTACTCCGCTCCAGCTGTTACTTACTGTCCTCAGCATACTGAATACCGTGTTGTCGGTGCGGAGCCTTCAAGCCAGGCTTGGCCTGCCGTTTGTAAACCAAGTGATTGGGTGGATGATCTTTGGTACGTTCACCCCTATCCCGTCGCCCGACGTTTCCGAATGTGATGCCTGCTCAGCGCTTGCCTCGCTCTTCCCATGGATCACCACGGCGCCGGAGACAGCCGAGGGGCGCCTGCTCACTTATTTTCTCTCCTTCTGCCCCTGCTTCGTGGTCTTGTCTATCCGCGCGGAGGGTCTCTTCTACTTGTCGTATTGCACGACTTTGTATCTTTGGACCCTAGTCGAGGAGAACGCGCGTCCGGAGAAGGCAAAACACAGAGCAGCGGCGAATGACGACAAATACGAATCCAGATGGAATCCACGACGCTTGAGCCGGGATGATGTCAGGATCGCTTTGTTCTTCTTGTTTTTCGTCCAGGTGGGATTCTTCGGGACTGGCAAGTGAGTAACGCCAGTTGCTGTCTTACATTGGACGACATTAAATCACGAACGTAGTGTCGCCTCCATATCGTACGTTCGAACCTTGTCCTCCCCCCCATGCTGCGCGCATTTACACAAATCATGTATGGCTATGACATTCCAGATCATTCTATTTAGAGCCGGTCTATCGGCTGGTCCCGATATTCAACCCGTTTCTGATGGCCGCTCTCCTTGTGAGCGCGGATCTTTCCCAGCTTTTACCCCGCCTGTCAACTGAATTGAATGCGATCCTCAGATTTTCAAAATCATTGCCCCTTTCGTGTTCCTCTCTGCCACCTTCGCCACGCTCAACGCGCGCTTAGGAATGCCGCCCTTCGCGCTCTACCTGGTCGCGCTTAGCCTCACCGATGGTACGAACCACTTTGCTTTTTTTTGCATCTTCATTCTCGAGAACTGAACGAGCCGCCCGACCCGACCGACCGACCGACCGACCGACCGTTTTTGCTGATCTGCTTCGCCCCCTCCATCCAGTGATGACGATGACGTTCTTTTTTAATGTCACGGATACAGGTGAGAACGAGACCCCCATTACCCCGTTTTTTCAACGCCCCGTCCCTGAAGGGAAAAAAGCGAGCAAGTGTATGCTGAGATATAACGTCATCCCCATTCCCTCTCCCCCTCTTTAACCCCGCAGGCTCGTGGCTGCAGATCGGCCAGTCGATATCACACTTTTGCATCACTTCCTTGCTCCTGGTGTTTTCGGCCGGCATAGCGTACGTCGGGGAGGCGCTGATGCGAGACATGGTGCTTCGACGCGCCCCCGAACTCGAACCCGAACCCGAGGGGAGTCAGAAACGAGAAGAACAGGGCGCGATGCCAGGGCGGGCGGGCGATACCCCGTCCCCTCATCGTCCTGTTTCGCTGCCGTACGGACGTAGAGCTACGGACCGCGATGTCACTCTCTCGAAGCGCCGCCGCGATACAAAATTACAAGGCACCGCGAGCGCCACTTAGTACTCGTAGATTGAGATGAGATGCTACGCTACGGCATGGCTGCCACCCTCTCATATGCATGGCGTGCGTTTCGCCGGGAGGGTCAGAGAGCAGAGAGAGCGCTAAGCCAAGTCACGCCATCGGTGGCCCCTTTGTATCAATCAGCCTTCCATGTGTCTCGGGGTGTGGGAGAGATAAAAATATCCGGGGATACTGTACAGGGTGCACGTACTGTTTCCATCGCTTTGCCGCTGTGCCTGAGGGGCCTTTCCGCCTTTCCGTAATTATGGCATGAAACAGTTTTGATCGCCCCTCCATTTCACTTGACACACTTGACACACACATCGTGCAAGATCTTCAAACCCTTGGTTACAGGGACAGTGGCGAGGCCATCTGTCCTAAAGTGTCCTGATCCCGAGTCAATGAGATTACTCGTGGGATGTATGATAAATTTGCGCTGATTCAGGGACAGCACCCACGGATTACTCCGAGGTCTGAAGAGAAGAGGGTTTCACTGCATGGCGGACAGCATATTTCTTGCAGTACCGGACTTTGTTAATCGGCTATTAACTTGTATTATACAACAACATATTTCAACGCTTCGCACACAATTAGAAACACAGAATGAGAATGCAACAGCCGCGGTGTACCCGTACGCGCGACGAATAGACAGCGGTTGGCACACGACAGTCCAGCATGCAGGCCAATGAAAGAAAGTAAAAATGAGAGAATGGGGCGTATGACTAGCGCAGGTCAGGAACCCCTGAGTGAGTGAGTGTCCAGTGGAGGTGACAGTTGATAAGGTTATGATGGCAATAGATCCTGGGAATTGGGTATCACATGATGGAGGCGTCTGATTTCTATCTTCTCGGACCTCAAAGGAATGAGCTTTCTTAGGGAGCGCCGGAGCCTTTGCCTGACTTTTTACCTCCCTTACGACCTTTGCCTTGTGCAGGCGGGTTAGTCGGGGGTCCCGCCGGCGGCGGTGGAGGGGGTGCGGTGCCTCCAGGAGCGTTGTTTGGGGAGTTGGGCGGAGGGGCGGGCTGGCCATTGTCATTCACGGTAAACTGCAAAGGAAGCATTGGTCAGGATCGCGGCAAAGTAAATCGGCATCCCAGCAAGCAACTTACATAGACCATGTCATCGAAATGGCCATGCTGTGCGATCGCAACAAGGACGGGCTGATGGTTCGCTGCTGTATTGATGCACGCGAGCCTGTACGTGCCCGCTGGAAGACCTGCATCTACCGGAACCGAGACCGTGCCGTCTCCGCCTGCCGCGGTATTTACGCCCTTGAAGAAAGCAAAGACACTGGGGTCCAGGGGCTTGGTTGAGGTGAGAGAATCCATCGCCTGGATAACAAAGTGCGTGTGACCGATGATGACCCCCTGGTTGTTGACCTGCTGTGGCGCAGAGTAGTAGTTCTGCTGCGCATTCACGAAATGTCCCGCGTCTAAGTTGTTGATCGCCATTTTAATTGTGAATCCTGTGTTAGCTTTCAAAGTGGCGAGATTCGGCGGGAATTCAAATTTCGACGATGGCATTCTCGTGGCGCTAGCGATTACTCCCATAGGTGCTGGGTTACAGGAACCATCCTTGATCTGTTGGCCATTCGTAATCGGTTTGTTGGTGGTGATGCAGAAGTTGATGAAGTTATTGGACGAGGTAAGCGAGGCAACCTGGCCAGGGGTTGGTTCTCCCTGGCCGTCGTTTTTGAAGCCATCAGCAATTACGCGAGGATCCAAGGCTTGAGCCAGGTGAGCTGAACAGCAGTAAGGCAGGTGATGAAAAACTCACTGAGGGACGATTGAGGGTCACCGCCGTTGTTATTACCATTGCCGGGATTCGGATTGCCATTGCCAGGATTCGGATTCGGATTGCCAGGATTCGGACTCGGATTGCCAGGATTCGGATTGCCATTGCCAGGATTCGGGTTGCCATTACCAGGATTCGGGTTGCCATTGCCAGGATTCGGATTGGGATTGCCAGGATTCGGATTGGGATTGCCAGGATTCGGATTGCCATTGCCCTTTCCACCATTACTGTTGTTTTGTTTTCCGGTCTTATTTGCTCTGCGAATGAGAAAGGGCCAGGCATCGGGGCTGCCATTGACTGTTGCGCGATAAGTAGAGTACGAATCGGAACGGAACGGAAGTAGAGATACCATTAACGTCGCTAGCATCATTGAGACCTCTTGGTGTAAAGGGAGCCTGGTCAGGTGTAGGAACACCATCGGTGGCGGTCACAGCTCCAGTAACTGTCGACACAACCTAGTGAAAGACACGTGAGATAAAAATCTGGTGCGCTAAAAGGCAGGCGGACGGACGAGAGATGAGGACGGATCAGGACGGGGGCGATGCCGATTCCGACTTGGGATGGCTTGGACAGCGGAGGAAGAGAGGCCCAAAGCTAGGAAAAGAACGACGGCCTTGGAGAGCATTGTTTTATCCGCTTTGTTATCGAATCGAGAGGGGGATTGGTGATAGTGAAAAATGTACAGCGAGGATAGCCTCCAAAGAACCGACACCAGGCCGGGAGTGCTTGACAGTAAAGAAAAGTGAAGGAGAGGAGAGGGGGCACAAGGGGAGGAAAGTCTGCATTATATGAGCTGACGCCTGATTATATGCGCGGCATGGGTGGGCGTTGAAAGTGTCAAGATGTGGAATCTGGCTAACCTCATTAGGCTCCTCGTTTTCGTTTTTGCGTGTCGGCTCCGGCCTTTACAGTATCGTAAGCTTGCCGCACTACCGCCCGTCTTTTTGACATTTCCGTGTCAATGCCGGAGTCCGGGCCCTTTTTTTTTCAGGTCGGGCCCTGCCTTCCCACCATCACACCTCACATGAGCTTGTGCATTTTCCCTGTCCGGGCGGAGGTGGCTTTTTTTTCCTTCATTGGCCAAACGCACATCCAAGTTTGGACTCAAGGTCCCGTAAATACCCAGGACAAAGGACAATTTCAAGATTGTTCCCGCCCTGCGCTGCATAAAGGCTGTACCAGCGGTCTCGTCGCTGTGCACTGGCCAATGTTTTGTCCACACCCTCTTCAGCCGGCATCACTTTGTTTGGACGTGCCCGCGTGCTGCATAGTACCCAACTTTTCCACCTTCCGGGACCACAATTGCCCGGACCTTCCACCTTCCATTATGTTGCTGTGCATTGACTGAGCTGTCCACGTTGCCTGCGTGAGCATCTCAGTTGACCGCTAGTAGAGTCGAGAGAGACTTTGACTCGGTAACTATATCACGGAGACACACATTCGCAGTGCCTCGCCGCAGGTACTCTTCCTGAGCATGTTAGGCGTGCACTCCCACGCAGATCGCACAATGGCAGACGAGACGGAGACGGGAATATGCTGATTGGCTGGTTAATTCAAAGATTGATGGCGCACCTTGTGTCTCACGTTCTTGTCACTTCTTGATGGCGTAAAGCAAATCCCAGTAGAGCCTAGGGGCATTGCTCAGTGCTACTGCCATAGGGGGATGAAGACGGAGAGGGGAATATTACGCCCCAAACTAGTTACTCAGCTGCGGCGAGGGCATTGGACACCGTGCACAGACATCGCCTCATGACACGATCGTTTTCGGCGGTGATCTTCTCAGATCGGTAACACTACAGTAATTACCAGTAAAGGGCTGCCATCGCTAAACAGCTTGGGGATGCTCAGCCTAGGCGGTGTGTGGGGTATTCAATGATTCCCGCGCGCGCCCTAGTTCCGCATCAGGCTGTGTAGACACCTCTCATCGCGACGACCACAGATCGGCAGCTGTGGTAATGTAAGGAACTACCTGTTGGGAGATGGGTGGGCCGCAAACGCTGCTCATACGGCCCTGTGACCCGTGGGCATCGAGGATATAAACACACGAGACGAGACGAGACTGACACGGGTAGCTCAGTCAAAAGATCTCGATGTGGGATCTTCACCGTTATCCTCTGAATGTGTAGGTAAGGAGTCAAGCTTGCGTAGTGTCCCATGTTAGCTGGATTGTGGCGGCCCAAGGAAGGTCCAAGTACAGTAATAGCCCAAGCAAGAATAGCGATGCGCATGTGGGAGAGGGTGCCAGACAACGTGCTTGTGTCCAGGGTTGGACATCTTTATGATACACGATCAAGCCACGACCAAGGCATTGTGGGTGAAGGTAACGTGACCAGTTATTTCAATAATGCATCAATATCGATCAACGATTAATATTCAAGGATTTCCCCTACTTCTAGTTGACCGGTAGTGCCAGCACTGGGGCAACGGGCCCTCGGTGCCAGTACTGCTGCTAGCGGACTGGAATACGAGCCACCACTGGCTTTTATATAATGTGGATATTTGACAATCAGGAGTCTGCGAGATTGTGGAATCCACAGAGCGCCGCATAATACAAGGGGGTTGCGGTGGATTTCAAGCAGCTTGGACACATGACAAAGTTGCAACGGGCATCTATGTCATGTAACCGAAGCCAGGCGGCAAATGTGGCTTGTCAAGGTCAAAGAGAGATTCCATTCCATTCCGTAAGCACATTGAGATATCCTCGAATCGTCCTTGGGAAAGCCAGTGCCAGGTAGCATATTGTGCAAGGGGAAGGCTCTGCTCGATGCGGAGCTTGACAATGCGATAGTCCAGCCGTAGCCATACACTTAAGCAAACTTTTTCCAAGATGGTATACGGAGTCCCGAGACAGAAATGATAACCCGAAGCGAAGTCAGGGATTTTTCCGTGACGAAAACAGAGCTTGTTCTTGATCCTCCCACCGCCGGATTGCGTTCAACTTTGGAATCCCTCCTGCATCATCAAAATCAACTGCTAGGACTTCTACAAGCATCTCTACCCGAAGCGGTCGAACGGCCACAAGGCATTGCAATAGACAGTGAGCATGATCTCGGTTGGGCTTCTAGATTTCCCTCAATACACGCTCGTACGCCTCGCTCAGGGATTCAGGAAATTCTTCCCGGGTACGCCCAACACTTGATTGGGAGACCGTGCCGATGGGTCTCTAGCTGACAGAATACCCATCGAAATCTGTTTGATAACTTCAACGAGTATGAAGAAGCGATGCCCTCACAGTTCATCCGCTCGCCCGAAGAGCGCCTCGATCGCGACTTCCTCATCCTCCTTCCTCCGTATTCTCAAGATAGGTTCAGAATCCTAATAAACGAAAGACTCAACAAAAGTCCACGATATCATTCTTTTGTCCAGTTTGGTCATGAAGCGACATGCGATATGAAGTACGGGGCACGAGGACGTCTCATATGTATATCGACCTCCGGGCGGTTCATGGCGCATATATGAAGATTTGGAAGGTGAAGTTCGACTCCTTGATGAATCCAAGTATCCGTTCCCGAGGAATGGAATCCCGGGGGGTGTGGGGGCTCATCGAGTGTATCCTTGGGTAAATTGGACGTTCGTCTGGGAGCGTGAGCATCTCCCTTAGGCAGTGTTCCAACACGGTATTGCTGGGGCTGTCGTCCCACCACTATCGCGAGTAGTATAAAGACGGGATAGAATGTCACAACGAGAACCGTGACCAGAGCCAGAGTGAGCAGAGGTGAGAAAAGATTACGTCGTGCGAATGCTGCTTGGCGACAGACACCTCCGGGCCGTTCAAGTTGACTTCGCACGTGGCCACCATATCGATGATTGTGGAACAAATCAACAATATTGGTGCTGATGAAAGATCTGTCATGACCAGTCGACACCAGTCTGATACAGCTGATGGTGGCGTGTGTTTTGAATGCTAAGTTGTTCTCCCAAATTTCGTCGTGTTCGGGACAAGGGTTCGGGCCCTTCGGGGACCCGAGCCGGGGGTTGTCACAGTACACCTCCGGACCGGAAGGGCGCCTCCCACCGTGATGGAGAGCCCGTGCGAGGCGGATTAGAAGGCACTGGCAAGCCTCGGTAACGTGGAACCATCTCCCGTGGCAAGTTAGGGAAGGTGCGGCGGATACTGGCAGGAGTACTAGTGTGATTCCCCGTCTTCCCCAACCACAGACCTGTCCCCAACTCTCGTTGGTACCTTTGCCCGGGCCACGACTGAGAGACACTCTACGACATGATTCCTGCTCCCCGTCCACATGTCTCCGATTTGGAGGCCATGCTCTATTATCGAGGCCTGCCCTCTAAGCCGCGCCTGATTGCGCGCACGGGCTCTCCGTGGCCGTGGGAGGCGCCCACTGATCCGGAGGCGCCCTCTGGCCCGGATGCGTACCCCCCGCTGAGGGAGCTCAGGTTCCCAGGAGAACACAAGATCCACGAGATCTGGGAGGATAACTTGGCCCTCAAAGTACACGCCATCCTGGATCAGGCCGGCGTCGACTGGTCTAGTACGGAAATCGTCAGAATTGGCGATGCCGGTAACACCCGTGATGGTGGGGACCTCATTCTCTGGATTGGCGTTTGGGATTGGCGGATCAGGCGTCGCCCCGCTCCCCTCGCCTACGACGTCGCTATCGACGCAGCCTTCAAGTGCAAGGCCCTTCTTCTAGAACATGGCGTCGAGGACGTCGATGTCGAAATGCGCGAGTCGAATATCATGCAATGTGCTGGTCCCCGCCTCCTCGAGCCCACTGACGACATGGACTCCCACTGCATTCCTCCGCGAGCCTTTCACCACTACCCTTGGCATTCCCATACGTCATATGGACGCGTCCATGGCCGGAGGTACAGGTGGCTTCTTCCTGCAAGTCGACGACTCCGACGGCAAGAAGCTTTTCTTAGTCACCGCTCGACACGTCGTATTCCCTCGATCTGACAACAGTCTCTTCGAGCGGAAGTCGGACAGGCAGCCACGCCGTGACGTCCATGTTGTCAGCGTATTGTGGTTCCGAAGGCATCTCATGTCAATTCAGAAAAAGATCACCTCGGAGGCCTACATCATCAATTACCAGAAGAACTGTATGAACAGCATGGCGGACCGGGAAGATGCTACAGCTATGGCGGTGCGCGAAGATGCCCAGAGACTGATAAAGAAATCAGAGGATCATGTCCAGGCTCTCGAGGACTTCAACGCGAAGCTCTTGAGGGATTGGAACACCTTTACCAACCGTACATTGGGCCACGTTGTCTATTCCCCTCCTATCGTCGTCGGCGCTGGCACAGAGCAGAAGGGGTACATTCAGGATCGCTATTGACCCCTCCAAGATCGACCCCGACAGCTTCACGGGAAACGTCATTGACCTCGGAAACAAGTACACGCCCGATGTTCTCACCCCCATGATGCGTTCGAACCATAGGGACGCTCCCGACTTCGTCTTCCCGGGCGACCGTCTCTTGAAGCTTCGGGGTACTATCAAAGAGGACGAGATGCGCAAGCCGAATATGTACGGCTCGTACGGCGACGGGTGTATTGTGGTCCTCAAACGTGGGGGGCTACGGGCTTGACTGTCGGTCGCGCCCTCAATTCCCTTGCCTACGTTCGCAATTACATTGGCGACAACAACGACACCATAGTGTCGAAGGAGTGGGCAGTTATTTCATACAACGAGTCCACCGGCCGGTTTTCTGGCCAAGGAGATTCCGGATCTGCCGTCGTCGATGGTGCGGGACGAATTGGGGGTATCATCACCACCGGTTGCGGCACTCCTGGCGGAACGGACGTGACGTACGTCACACCGATCGACTTTGTCATGGAGGTCATTCACAACTACAAGCCCCTCGCCGATACCTACATCGAGTCGGTTTCGTTTTTCGTTCTTCTCCTCTCCGCCTTCATGCACTGACGGCCTTTGTCTACGTCTAGTCCGCCGATGCAAGTATTCGACTGTAGAGATGGTGACTCCGGGGGGATGGGATTCCAGAGGAAAAGGAGGAGAGGGGAGGAGTGAGAGACAAACTAGAAGGGCACCTCGAGACAGATGCACGCCATGAGGACCAAGGGAGCAGAGAGCGACGCGGGAGGCAAAGGAGCGTGAGTTCGACCGGGCAGGACTCGGAACCCAAACGCGTGACGGCGCGGTAGCTCAGTTTAGCGTCCGTGACTTTGAGGTTTGCGTGCCAAAGGAAAAGGGGAAAAAGGAGAAAGAAGGAGAGTCACACGGACTTCGAGGGCGAGAGACTGAGAGGTCACGGTGATGATTTTACGAACGGTTAGTGGGCCTTTATATAAGAGTACGCTACCTTGTACTTGGTTGTAAGATAATGAAAAACGCGTTGGTCGCGTGTGTGGGTTCGATAAAGGAAGTAGAAAGAGAGGGGGTGCAGGCGTTGTAACGAATGGCCCAAGAGTCGGGCGGGACTTGGCTTTGACAGATAAACGACAGGAAAAACATGTGTTATTAATCTTGAATGTGAGGAAAAAAGAGGTTAGATTGCCACGGGAGTTCTAGAGCGGGTCGGTTGTCTTGTCGAGGAGCATGACACGGCGGTTCGACTCAGAAGTCGGGTGCCTCACCTCACACGACTAGTCTTATTACGATAGCCCTTTTGTAACGAAATCACGTATACTGGGACTTTCAATTAACTTTCGCCCGATGAATTGAAGTGCGATCTATAAGTTAGTTCGACTTGGGCACTTTGGTGGTCTAGACGTGCTTGACAAGGATACAGGGATAGTCACGGTCGGAACCGTCGGATATAAGCTCTGGTGGGAAAGCTTGAGCCGGGGGTACGCCCGGACCGGAGGGCGCACGGATTCAGAGAGACCCGCGGAACGCTCAAGCGCTCAAGCTCTCTCTCAAGCTCTCAAGCTCTCAAGATCTCAAGCATGGCCCCGCAGTAGCGGCAATGACGTGAGCCTGAGGGAGATCGACAAGACAGGAGTACAACAACTGCCCCTCTTCCGGTGTCCCCTAACTACAGACTTGTCCCCAACTCTCACTGGTCTTGCCACACGTCAGACACTCTCTTGGACACTCTACGGCATGATTCCTACTCGCCTTCCACATGTCTCCGATATGGAGGCCATGCTCTATTACCGAGGCTTGCCCTCTAATCCCCGCCTCATTGCTCGCACGGGCGAGCCGTGGCCGTGGGAGAACCTCTCTGATCCGGAGGTGCTCAATTACCCCCGGCCTAAACAGCTCATGTTCCCGGGAGAACACGAGATCCACGAAATATGGGAGGATAACTTGGCCTTCAAAGTACACGCCATCCTGGATCAGACCGGCGTTGACTGGTCTAGTACAGAAATCGTCAGAATTGCATATGCCGACGACGGCCGTGGAGGCGTCATTCTCTGGATTGGCGTTTGGGATTGGCGTACCAGGAAGCGCCCCGCTCCCCTCGCTTACGACGTCGCTACCGACGCAGTCCTCAAGTGCAAGGCGCTCCTTCTAGAGCACGGCATCGACGACGTCGAAGTCGAAATGCGTCAGTCAGATATCGTTCAATGTGGTGTGATTGGTCCCCGCCTGCTCGAACCCACCGACGACCTCGACCCCACGGCATTCCTCCGCGAGCCTTTCACCACTTCCCTTGGCATTCCCATATGTACTACTAGAGCGTACCGGAACGGAGGCACAGGTGGCGTCTTCCTCCAAGTCGACGACCCCGACGGCAAGAAGCTTTTCTTAGTCACCGCTCGACATGCCGTATTGCGTCAATCCGACAACAGTCTTTTCGAACGGAAGTCGGACAGTCAGCCACGCCGTGACGTCCATGTCCTCGGCGAGTCGTCGTTCCATGGGCAACTCAGGTCTATTGAGGAAAAGATCGACTCGCAGGCCTACATCGTCAATTACCAGAAGGACCGTATGGACATCATGGCGGATCGGGAAGATGCTACAGCTAAGGCGGTGCGCGAAGATGCCCAGAGAGAGATAAAGAAATCAGAGGCTCAGGTCCAGGTTCTCAAGGACTTCAAGGTGAAGCTCTTGATGCACTGGATCACCGATACCAACCGTACATTGGGCCACGTTATCTATTCCCCTCCCATCGGCACCGGCACCGGCACAGAGCAGCGGGGGTACACTCGGGATGTCGCCGTCATCGCCATTGAGCCCTCCAAGATCGACCCCGATAGCTTTATGGGAAACGTCATTGACCTCGGAAACAAGTACACGCCCGATGTTCTCACCCCCATGATGCGTCCGAACCATAGGGACGCTCCCGACTTCGTCTTCCCGGGCGACCGTCTCTTGAAGCTTCGAGGTACTATCAAAGAGGACGAGATGCGTAACCCGAATGTGGACAGCTGCAGCTGGTGCTACGGTATTGTGGTCCTCAAACGAGGGGGGGCTACGGGCTTGACTGTCGGTCGCGCTCTCAATTCCTTCGCGTACGTTCGCAGATACATCGGCAAAGACGACACCATAGTGTCGAAGGAGTGGGCGGTTATTTCAGAGGACGAGTCCACCGATTTTTCTGCCCCCGGAGATTCCGGATCTGCCGTCGTCGATGGCGCTGGACGAATCGGGGGTATCATCACCAGCGGTTGTGGCCATCTTGAGGAGTTTTACCCCCGGGAGGGCCACACGGACGTGACGTACGTCACAATGATTGACTTCGTCATGGAGGTCATCCGCGGCTACAAGCCCCTCGCCAATGCCTACATCGAGTCGGTCTCGTTTCGTTCTTCTCCGCTTCATACGCTGACGGCCTTTGTCAACGTCTAGTCCGCCGATGAAAGTCGATTAGTCTCATTACAATAGCCCTTTTGTAACGATATCATGTATACTGTAACGTCCAGTTTAACTTCTGCCCGATGAAGTGAAGTGCGATATATGAGTAAAGTCGACTTGGGCACTTGGTGGTCCAGACGTACTTGAGACGGACTTGCCTCTCGTGATTAGCGACTTCGCTTGTGCGATTTTTCGCTGGTGGCTTGTTCAACCTCGTTCTAGGGTGGCCAAGATGTCTTTGATCATCGGATAAGGTAAGAACCGAGTCCTCATTTAGCCGCAGAGCTGCAGACTAACTTGGCTTGTCTTCCAGCAGAAGACCGACCAGAGTGTAATGTACGAATCGACCGGAAGAGCCAACACCTAGAAGGCGAAGTAGACGCTCTCGTCCTCATCCACCCGAGCAAAATCAAAACCAAGGATTCCACTGAGGGCCTCAACTGACCCTCGTCAGGACCTTCTCGGAAAAACCACGGGTCAGTCGTACTGTTCTGCTATTTCGCTCGGGTTCATGCCAGAGGACTGTTGTCGGACATAGAGTACGCCTTAGTTTCTCAGCAATCTCGCGTTCGGGGGAACAAACATCGCAGAATACATAGCTGGAGCCAAACCTATCGCCGGTTTTGTGTCACGTCAGGAGTATCGTTGGTCTTATCTATTTTCTCTCTGTTGGGCCTAGAAACATGACGCATGACGAGCGGTGGCAGAGAGGGGCCTCTTGCTGTCGTTGCCTTCGGTGCCCTTAGCCTAGGTTGGAGGAGAAGGCAGGTTGGAGGAGCTAATGGAAGATCAACGCGAAGCTCTGACGAGGTGAGGGCACGGATCGATGAGAAGGTTAGAAAAATAAAAGCTGACTACAGGAAAGCGTGTGTAGGCTCGCGTCACATCCGGACGCGACGACGGGAGTTCGAAGTGGTTTGTGACCATCGTAATACCTTGGAGCTTGATGAGTCTTAAAGGGGTTAATCTTGACCGCATTTGACTTTGACTTACGCACAGTGGACGTGGATCGAGAAAGACTGAGCCAAGTGATAGAGAGGGGAGAAGGCGGAAGTGGAGTTTGAGGACCGCATGTATAAGTGGGGGCGGATTCGTATGGCGGACACCGCACCGACGAAGGAAGACTTCGTCATCATTGAGATCAACCCCGAGTTCGACGAGTTGACGTTTGGGGAAGGAGTGGCCCGAGTGGGCAAAACGAGGCGGGGACCTCCGCATTGAACTGGCAATGGCAATGATATCTGACTCGCGGACGTCCTTGATTCCGTGCTCCAGAAGAAGAGCCAGCGACGTCATAGGCGAGGGGAACGGGGCGATGCCTGGTGCGCCAATTCCGAATACCAATATAAGGAATGCGTGCGCGTTGAGCACGTCAGGCTCGGATTAGCCACGCCGGAGCGCCCGACACCCGAACTCCCTCCCTTCTCGGCCTCGACCCACTCTCGACACAACGCCACCGCCCCTGCAAGCAAACGCCGTCGCCCCAAACCCTTTCAGCTAGCATAGTCTATCTTACTGTCACCTCCTTTCTGTCCTTCTTTTCCTTTCCCTTAGCTACCAACTTTGTATATAAAGTAGTCAATATCTACCTACATACACTACTACCGAGTCCCCACCGAATAGAAGCCTCTCCTTTCGTCTGCGTTCCCTCTCGTATGCCGCGCCGCCGTGCGCTCCCGTTACTCGTTCGCCGGCGCTCGCTGTGCCGCCATGCACAAGTCCGCTCCCCTTCCTTTCGTGCCGCACCGCCGTGCACTCCCCGTTCCGTTCCCGCGTCCCGTCCGCTTCCTCGTCCCCAGCTCTCCCCCTTCAACATCTTATCTTCTTATATCTGTCCACACTTTCCCTTGGGTCGAACACACCAACTCGCACTTATACCAATCCGGAGACCGAGGGATAGTCACGGTCGGCAAGCTGATTGGCTGATGGGAAGCTTGAGCCGGGGGTGCGTCCGGACCGGGCACCTCGGACTCGGAGAGCCCGCGGCCCGCGGAAGGCTCAAGCGACGTGAGGGAGACGGTAGCGCGTACAACAACGGCCTCTCCCCTAACCCGGTCTCGCCACGAGCGTCAGACACTCTATGACATGCCAGTGATTCCTACTCGCCTTCCACATGTCTCCGATATGGAGGCCATGCTCTATTACCGAGGCTTGCCCTCTAATCCCCGCCTCATTGCTCGCACGGGCGAGCCGTGGCCGTGGGAGAACCTCTCTGATCCGGAGGTGCTCAATTACCCCAGGCCTAAACAACTCCTGTTCCCGGGAGAACACAAGATCCACGAAATATGGGAGGATAACTTGGCCTTCAAAGTACACGACATCCTGGATCAAACCGGCGTTGACTGGTCTAGTACTGAAATCGTCAGAATTGGCTTTGCCGACGAGGGCCGTGGGGGCGTCGTTCTCTGGATTGGCGTTTGGGATTGGCATACCAGGAAGCGTCCCGCTCCCCTCGCTTACGACGTCGCTACCGACGCAGTCCTCAAGTGCAAGGCGCTCCTTCTAGAGCACGGCATCGGCGACGTCGAAGTCGAAATGCGTCAGTCAGATATCGTTCAATGTGGTGTGATTGGTCCCCGCCTGCTCGAACCCACCGACGACATCGACCCCACGGCATTCCTCCGCGAGCCTTTCACCACTTCCCTTGGCATTCCCTTATGTACTAGGTACGCGCCCTGGGCCGGAGGCACAGGTGGCGTCTTCCTCCAAGTCGACGACCCCGATGGCAAGAAGCTTTTCTTAATCACCGCTCGACATGCCGTATTGCATACCGACAACAGTCTTTTCGAGCGGAAGTCGGACAGTCAGCCACGCCATGACGTCCATATCGACGAGTCATCGTTCCATGGGACCCTCAGGTCAGTTGAGGAAAAGACCGCCTCGCAGGCCTACATCGTCAATTACCAGAAGAGCCGTATGGACATCATGGCGGATCGGGAAGACGCTACAGCTAAGGCGGTGCGCGAAGATGCCCAGAGTGTGATAAAGAAATTAGAGGCTCAGGTCCAGGCTCTCAAGGACTTTAAGGTGAAGCTCTTGATGCACTGGATCACCGATACCAACCGTACATTGGGCCACGTTATCTATTCCCCTCCCATCGGCACCGGCACAGAGCAGCGGGGGTACACTCGGGATGTCGCCGTGATCGCTATTGAGCCCTCCAAGATCGACCCCGACAGCTTTACGGGAAACGTCATTGACCTCGGAAACAAGTACACGCCCGATGTTCTCACCCCCATGATGCGTCCGAACCATAGGGACGCTCCCGACTTCGTCTTCCCGGGCGACCGTCTCTTGAAGCTTCGGGGTACTATCAAAGAGGACGAGATGCGTAACCCGAATGTGGACAACTGGAGCTGGTGCAACGGTATTTTGGTCCTCAAACGTGGGGGGCTACGGGCTTGACTGTCGGTCGCGCTCTCAATTTCTTCGCCTACGCTCGCAAATACGTTGGCGACAACGACGACACCATAGTGTCGAAGGAGTGGGCGGTTATTTCAGAGGACGAGTCCACCGTTTTTTCTGCCCCCGGAGATTCCGGATCTGCCGTCGTCGATGGCGCTGGACGAATCGGGGGTATCATCACCAGCGGTTGTGGCTATCTTGATGAGTTTGACTCCCGGGAGGGCCAAACGGACGTGACGTACGTCACCCCGATCGACTTCGTCATGGAGGTCATCCGCGGCTACAAGCCCCTCGCCAATGCCTACATCGAGTCGGTCTTG
>WTXF01000384.1:0-21379 GCA_022496215.1 Russula brevipes | reverse complement strand
ACATCATCGGTATCGCCACAAACACCTCCTGATGTGCATGGGTCAGGATTTGGCCCGAACGTTGTCTCGGCGAAGTTGAGCCCCTTGGGGGTTCCGGTCATCCGGTCATTCCTCTCAGCCACAGCCCCAGCCACGGATCGGGACCCATACTTGTGAAGCCTACGAAGGCTGTTACATCAGCCTCTGCTACTTTACTTCGATACAAAATACTACCAACGTCACACTTCATATGCAGAAATTGATCCGTTTGGTTGGTTTGCATACTTGGGCTTGGGCCCCCCCCCTATCATACAGCCAAGTGTGAATGAACTTCCTGCATATTCGTGGACCCCTCCTCATCTATAGCTACCAAGCCGAAAGGTTTCCCCTTGTAGCGGAGACCCATGCGAAGATGAATCTCGAGACGCGTATTATATTAATTCATTATCTTTCAATTATCTCGACGTGAAGTGAGTTGACAGTTACATAAGGAATTATTCATATTTATCACCGTTTATCACCATTATCTCGCTTAGGCTCTCGCTAGCCCGGCGTTAGCTCTCGCTAGCGCGGGAGGTTTTTCCTGATGGACCGCAGGAACATAACAGCCGCAAGGGCTGTGATGATCAGAGGCGTGAGCGCGTATACCAAATAACGACGAGGGGATACCACACCAGAAGCAGCATACAGGGGAAACGAATCAATCACATATGACTGGATGCTTTGATATGACACAATTGTCCCGGCCCCAACAAGTGCAATGCCCTGTGGTTATCCCTCAACACCCACGCAAAGAATACAGCTCAGGCGACCCACCACATCAGGTACCAACCAGAAAACGTGCTCCTGCGCAGTCCAGCCAGTGATTAACAAGCCGATAGGTAAGAGAAATGTCCCAGGGACGATGTTGACTACCATACGAGAACATGAATTGTTCGGCTGTCATAAAGGCAAGTCATCAATTGAAACGCACGGAGTCTAAATTCGGGTTTTCCAACTCCTCCGTTGCGAGATTTGAGTGATAAATATATCCGATCCATGAATATTGCGTTAATTTGTGATGCGCTCGTAAGGCCGACACCAAGAGCGAGGTAGTGAAGGCCAGCAATGCCCATTCGGTCGTGATACACGTCCCGAAAGGTCGAAGGTATTGTCGTAATGAATACTGAAAAGCATAAGACGACGTGTAGTTGAGGAGATGCAGATTGCATACTATAGAGGAGGCCATATACGAATGCCATGTAGAGACCAAGGAGCTGCACGATGGGCTCGTGTATGAACAGCCTGAAGGGGCGAACAAGGGCATTACTGAATATCGCCTTCCAGCTGTCGGAGACATAAGCTTTAAAACGGATTCAGGATGAGCAGGCGCACTGCCTATCCCCGGTGTCCATGGGAATGCGTATCACCACCCCAGCGGCTTTCTCTTCGTCCATAGTTTTACGTATTGCCTCCGCTTTGCGCTCAAGGAGAACGGGGGCATATGCTTACAGTGTGATATTGTCAAGTGAGTCGGATAACATTACGCAGATTATGGGATATATTCACTTTCTTTCAGAAAAAGCAAGCCAAGCCCTTGAATAGCGGCATCCACAATGGACGTTGACCAAAACTATTTTTGTCCGTGCCGGTCAAGTGTTTGTTTCTCGAGGCTGTGGCGCGGAAGAGACGCACCACCCAACGCCAGGTCGATTTCTCCGCGATCCAAGCCCCAGCGACAGGCCCAATGACAGGTCCGAGGAGGGGTGCGAGCGAATAAATAGCAATTGCCTGTCCCCGATGTTCTGCGTCGAAGAGATCACCAACCACACCTCCGCCTATCGCGAGTGGGGCTGAACCACCAAGTCCCGCTAGGAAGCGAAATACGATGAGCTCATTCTTGCTCTGCGCAAAACCACACGCCGTATTCCAGACTGGAGGAGTATAAGGGACCCGTAAGCCGTTGTTAGGAAGATATGCAGAATATATACCAAGGTACCAAAGGTTGGACATTTGTATCACGTGCGAACGTCCGTATAACTCGCTGAGCGGGGCAAGGAATAAGGGTCCAAGGGCTACGATAAGGGCAGAAGGATGAATGCAATGAGGGGGGGCTAGGTGCGATATGCAGGAACGACAGGCACCGACCATAAGCAAGGACGAACACCGAGGTGATCATAGCAAGGAGGACGGTGCTGTGGATGTTGAAGCGTTCTACGAATTGCTCCGAAGCTGGGGCAATCATCGACGAAGAGACAGGGCTGATGAAGGTGAACGCAGAGACGATGACGGTTGCTCCCCACTTCTTTCTGAAGGACCAACTACATACATGCAGCCACAATGAGACGGACACAGACGGGATGACATCAAAGCATACTTTCTCGGATTTTCAGGGTCGTTGGGACCTTCCCAGTCGACAGTGAGGACGTGATCATCACTGGTGCTGCTCGGAGACAAGAGATGGTCCCGAACTAGGGTCGAGGGGGAGGGGCCCCGGGCAGACTCATCATGAGCACGGGGTACAACTCTCTCCGCTGCTGTAGACATGCGAGAGATGAGATTGGACTCACATTATGCGGCTATCCGACAGTCCCTCTTTATGTGCTCACCTGGCCTGGTGTCACTTGTCGGTTACAAACTATGCCGGACCGACTGAACGTCCAAAAGTATTAACCCGGTCCGCCGCCGACGATGACATCCACTCAGCCCAGGGCCACTAGTGATATACAGTCGCACAAGGTGTACCTGACTGACTGACGACCTCGACCTGACGGTTCCCTCGTACAAGATATGCGACACCCAGGGCGCGGTTGCAATTCGGCCGATAGCCTGTCGCTGGCAAGAGTCACTGTGAATGTTTGGGCGTCTGTTTACTTGTTACGTTCACGAGTGGAGATTGTCGGAGATGTCGGACCCGGCCCTCCGTCGGCCCAAAAGAAGGTTTTTTGGTTCCACGTGACGGTCGCGCACGCGTTTGTCCTCTTGACCCGACCGACGCCCGAACCCGCGACCCCGAGCATGTCGACCAGGAGCATCGCACTATCCCCATCACGGCCCCCACCACCTGTCCGTGCTATAACGTCGACGCTATCAGCTCGTGCAGCGCCACCGGTGCCACCAGCCTCCCAGACCTATGAACCACTCGCCCGCGCTGTCCTTCGTCGTCGTCTCCTCTATGAGATCCTCCCACCATCTGTTTTGCCTGTATGGGCATCTGCCACTTTCTGGAATACGTGGAATGCTGGCGGGATGTCTGCGTCGAGTGCTCTGAACACACTCATTATGCCCATTATGCCCAGCACACTCCTTGTAACCACCGTTGTGTGGACATTCGGCGTATTGCCCGTCATTGTGCTTCGAAAATCGCTGCTTACAGGTGAGTCGATCAACTATGATCTTTCGATCCCGTCTTATCTTCTGCAGCTACTTCCACACCCTCCTCCTCTCCTTCGCAACGCGTCAGAGTCGCGTTTTCCAAACCACGCACCCTTCGAGCACTCTCAGTGTACATTCTCGCAAGCATTCTCATTTCAGCGTCTCATATCCTATCTGTCCGCGTTTTCGAAAGTACTTCCCGTGGTGGTGATTACTTTGGAGTCTTCGTCAAATCGAGGTACTTTCTCTTCATGCCGGGATCCTCCAAGTATTCACCTCCACCTTCTAGGAAACACCCTTATCATCTAAGTGGACGGTTTTTGTTCTTCCTCATGGCTCAGGTTACATCAGCTGTAGCCTTTCACTTCAGGAGTATTTTACTTGACCGTACGGTTGTTCGTTGGACGCGTGAAGAGGTATGTCCTTGTTCAAAATGTCCACGAAGATCATGCTCAGCTCACTTGAACAGAGCCCAAAACCTGTCCCTATGATCAGCCATTTCCGCCGTGTCCTAAACATTGGCGTCGCCACTTCGGCGTTTACAGCCGCCACTTTTGCAGTATACTTTCTCGCCTTTGGTCTCATGCGCGCGGTGGCACTCCCTATGCTGTTCCAAATTCCATTGCTTTCCCATCTACTTCGTCCTTTCCTTGGTCACTTCATACGCGGACGATGGGGCCTCGTGCTCTTCTGGCGGAATCGTGCACTTGTTTGGCATAGCTTCTTACTAGCTCTAACCACGATTGGGGGATGGGAATTTGCAGAAACTCTATTCGACGAGAAAGTACAAGAGGTGCGTGTGGTTCTCTACGACGGGTGACGATTCATCAATATCTACATTATCTAGCCATTGGCTGTGACAACCCACGCCGTTGATCCTCTGCTCACCCTTATTTCTGGTATCACAAACAATGATCCATACTACGTGCATTTCAGTTATATAGAACTTCGTGGCCTCGCAGAGGATGACGGTGCCGCTGCTAGTGCTCGTCGAACGACGATGTTCGGTGACCAGAAATACAGTCCTACGCTGTGGGCGACGCTCGTTCGCACGGCCTTGCTCACTCTGGGAAAGGATTACCAAGTGGTCCTTCGGCGCGGAGTGCCACCACCCGCTCCAGGTTTGACCATCTTCCGTCTACTTTGACCCGTGGGCTAGGCTGATTATTCGCTAGCTGCTCCGGCACCGCAGCCGAAGGCCCGAGGTCCGGTTGCGCCAGCCACTCCCCTCATTCGTAAACCGGTCTTCAGGAACACACCGAGCTCGCCCTTGCATTCGGTCGTCGAGTCGTTGGCTGCCGATGGGACCGTCACACAAGCAGTCACAAATTCTCTTGACTCTACTGTGGCCCACCTACCTGATCTCTTCAAGTCGGCCGGGCCCTCTGACCCTGTGGCTGCTGTGCAAAAGACCGTTACGACGGTCAAGGCAGCGAAGCCCACGCTGCTTGACAAATTTCGGATACCGAGTGGTCTTATTCCGCCGAAGATACAGGCAGCCACGAGAGAGGTGGCACAGTGGTGGTCGCGACCTCGTGCAAGTCGTCTCGCTGATAGCGTTGCGCCCAATCGTGAGACCGACATCCTTATCGCCGAAGGTGAAGAGCTTGTCCCTTAACATCGCATCGGGCCTACTGACACATCTCAGTGCTGTCCAGGCTGGTGTGCGTGTCATTGACCGAAGATCGTTATGGTGTCGTCCAGCGCGATATTCCACGCATCCTCGAGGCGCTACTCGCCTTCCTTACCGCCCTTGAGGACGCACAGAAAGAGATTGTATCGTCCGATGACGCAGGAGATGCCGCTCGAGCTGTTGATGTGTATAGGGGACCTGCTGATGGTGCGTTGATTCCTTCATCACGTGAGATTTGTCGTTAATGCACATATCTAGCGATGAAAGAGGCTATCGTGCGGATTGTACAAACCTTCGGACCTCGATTAACCGCCTTCCGGTTTCCACACCATATTGCGCAAAAATTGCAAGGATTTGCCGACTATTACTAGGCGTTCCAAGATACGCTCTTCCCACTGAACCAGAGGCATTGCGGCTCTTCGACTTTCCTGAGGTATCCATAGGCAGTTATCTATTGTCCTCTTTGAATCCATTTCGTTGAGAGCGTTGCCTGCCTACCCGTCGTGATGTACCCTTTGGAGTAATCCTCTCTCGCTAGTCTATTCTTAGGCTGTCAATCAGGCTAGGACGGTGTTTCAGAGAGATAAATGAATTGTGCTCACCCTACTTGCCGCCCTACGAAGGTTAACGAAGGGTACGCGAAAGCTTCTTGCCTCCAAACTCGGCCCGCTCCTCCAAGTCATTCTTGAGTTTAGGTGCGTTACTGGTTTCAGAAACTTTGAGTGATAAGATCGATAAGAACGCATAGAAAGCAATCCTGCGTGAGTCAGCTAGTCAGCTAACAATGAATGAAGCTTTATGAAGTCTAAATGCTCCAAGGGTCGGGTCGATCGTCCCTTATTACGACCACGGGCATTGTCGTGCATAAAGCTGGATGACACGAAGTCTATCCGGGACATGTACTGACATCTCCGTGAACACAGGGGTCGGTCCTCGGGCAGTCCTCGGGCATGCAATGCATGTCAATCTCGTGGGAATGATCTTCAACCTCGGGCATCGTTGAACGTACCTCCTACCGCTGCCTTGGCTCGGGCATGATAATTTTCGGTCGACTCATGTCGGTACCTACTTTCCAGCTTCTAGCATTCGCATTCGGTTTCTCTCCGGTTTGGTGGCGTGCAGTTCTACAAATAAACCAGGCTGAACATTTTTGAGACCAGCTTCTCCCATCCCGTCTCAGTCCGTTGCGTCGATGGTTGTGTCTGTAACCTCTGTGATCGCTCAACGGTTGGAACCTGCGAAGGAATCCCGACAAAATGAGAATGTGGAGGATGATGGCCAACATGGCACAAATGTTGAACTGGCCAAGCTGACCACATCACCCTTACCAGCACCCGAAAGCGAGGCGGATTCAAACATTGTCACTTGGGACGGTCCAAACGATCCGACAAACCCGCGCAACTGGTCCCGGAAGTATAAGTGGTTTATCACCTTATTGGTCTCTATCAACAATCTCAGCGCGTACGCCCAAAGCTTTCTCACATTCCTCTGCAGTGCGATCCTTACTCATCGTCATATTCTGGTAGGACATACTCGTCATCGTCACCATCAGCGACCGCCCCCTTCATCCAACGTGCATTTCATTCGTCGAGAGAGGTCTCCTACCTTGTCACGAGCACCTTTCTTTTAGGCTATGCGATCGGGCCGATATTCTGGGGCCCGGGCTCGGAGATGTTCGGTCGGAGAGCAGTCCTTATCCCGGCGCTCGCTGCGTACACTCTGTTCCATCTGGGCCAGACCCTGGCTCAAAATATGACCACGTTGCTCGTGACCCGCTTTCTGTCTGGGTTCTTCGCATGCGCCCCACTGAACAATTCGGGTGCGGTCATGGCTGACATATGGGACGCCGCGGCACGCGGGACCCCCAGCAGTCTACTCTTCACATGTATTTTCCTTGGCCCCACGCTCGGGCCTGTCGTGGCCGGCTTGTACGTTTCCCCCTTCGCAAGTTTTGGCCCACTATTGCATTTTTGATCATTCTCGTCCCCCCCTAGCGTTGTTTCTAGCGATGCCGGCTGGCGGTGGGTCTTCTGGGTTGAAATGATATTTGCTGGCTTCTGTACGATTGTATCGTTCGCCTTCATGCCGGAGACTTATGGGCCGTGCCTCCTGCAGTGGAAGGCAAGGATGTATATGACTCTATGTCTGATCGATGTGCTGACATCTGCCATTAGGCTGCGCGCTTGAGAAGAGCGGACCGAGTGAAGAATGAAGCCCTTCGCGCAGAGGGCGAAGTGAAATGGGCCGTGGATGTCGTCCTGGAGCACACCCTTTATCGCCCTTTCAAGATGCTTGCGCAGGAACCTATTTTAGTTCTCGTCACGCTCTACACGTCCGTCGTCTATGCCCTGCTCTACTCGTGTAGGTCTTGCTTGGCGTTCCGCGGTTGTATTGCAATTCGATTCACCCCTGAAATTTTTGAATTCGTCAGTGCTGAAGGCGGTACCCGTCATCTTCATCGTCAATCGTGGATTTTCCATCAGCCAAAATGGACTTATTTTCATTGGCCTTGGCATTGGGACGACGATCGGGGCCGTATCCAACCTTTTGATCTTGGGGGATAGATACGAGAAGCTTATGAAGGAATGGCGTGGCTTTCCTCCGCCCGAGCAGCGCTTGTATGGTGCCACCATCGGAGGGCCATTACTCGTCGTCAGTTGCCTCTGGCTGGGATGGACCGGCGCGTACAGCGCCGTGTGGTGGTATGTTCCCGCGCTTAGCACGATCGGGCTTGGTGCCTCGATCACTCTCATATACATTTCCTTCCTGGTAATGTTCATGCACGGCTACTGCTCGCATGTCCTGATGCTGATATCAACCTGTATTTCCAGACCTACCTAGTGGACACATACCGGTGAGTTACTGTGTGCCGTTTGTCTGTGTCGTCGCTGAGTCCCGTGCACGCGTAGAGAGTTTTCCGCGTCTGCGTTCGCTGCCAACGGCATGGTTCGGTCTGCTTTGGCATCCGCTTTCCCTCTGTTCACGACGCAAATGTTTATCAACGTAAATTTCGATGATCCATCCCCTCCTTCGTGCTGACGCCCTAACGCACGTAGATGGGCGCACAATGGGCCTCATCCGTCATCGGCATCGTTGCGGCACTCCTCGCGCCCATCCCATTTCTCTTTTTAAAGTATGGAGCACGTATTCGCGAACGCAGTCGGTTTGCACCTTGTAATGTGAGTCCCCCCCTCCCCCACGCCCCGGCGTCTGCCACCCGGGCCGTACTCATCCAAATGTTTCCTTTTGCTGGATAGGATATCGAGATCGCCAAAGAGCTCGCGGCGGCGGCTACGAAGAAGGCAGAGCGCGAGAAAGAACCCGTTTAGAAACGACGCCTACGACTTTTCAAAAGGAACTGGCTGGAATCCACATCACGATTACGACGCAGTTTTTCTACTCGACTGTGACATTTATTATTGATCATTTGCTTTTTTAAAAACACAATTGATAGTCACCGGAATGTGCACATGGCATTGAACGAACCTGTTACTTTTACGCGATCACTCGGAAAGATGATGAGCTGGAAGCGCGTAGTATATGCGGTGCCTTCTGGGGCCTTCTTATCACACATCGGTCTCTGACCGGCGATTCAATGATACGCGATTTCGGGCTGCGCGCCAGTAACTGGATCAGAGGACCGACGATAGAAGACGAGATATATATCGTTCAACTGATTTGCGTGTATCTTACGCCCCATCAGGAAAAAAAGTTTGCTATATAGTTGCATGCCAAGCTATATAGGCTATGAGAGCCTATAGTGCATTCCTGCTTGCTATATAGCCCTCGGGAGTCTACAGTGCTTTCTTGATATCTATATAGTACTATATACATAATCAAACATACACTATAGTCTCTGAAGTAAACCCCAGGACTACATAAGCTATGGACATACATTTAAGGAGTGACACAGGTCACCCTCGGGTCCCATTTCTTAGACCCGTACCCGCACCCATCAATACCGTACCCATTTCCGGTATGAGTGCGGGTCAACCTTAAAAGTCAATGATTTATTAAAACCCGGTAGTTTTTCAACATTACTAAGTATCTAAGCATAGTACATAGAGAAAAGTGCCAATAGCTGTGCGCGCGTCGTGCCCGCTGTGTGCAATGTGTTCACATTTGGTCGTGCAGCACGGGCGACGCACTCTGCACAGATCACACAAGTCGCCGTGATGTCCAAGGACCCCTCTTCTTTGAATGTCTCGGCCACCCTACGCCCATACCTCAAACACAGCTCAGACCTTGACTCACCGGCGCCCACAAACAGCCCTTTGCCTTTCGCCCTTTGTTCCTCTGCCCTTCGCGTGCACTTCCCACCTACCCCAGGCCTCTGCCAGACCCACCTCACCCATTCGTCTGCCATCTACGACCGCCACCCGATCGTCGTCTCCCCAAACGCGTGTGTCTTGCCCGAGCGCAACGAGCGCACGTACCTGCGGCTAAGGCGCCTCCTCCCCGAGAGAACGGAGATCGTCGCACGATGCACAGGGCGTCGCTCTCCATCCCCACGCCTTCGCGGCGCCGTCCCCTGCTCAGTCCGCCCCGTCGGACCCAACAGGCCGGATGCCGTCGCTCGTCCCCGACCTCTCTTCGTCCGAGTCGTCCGAGTCTGATGTGAGCAGCACGCCCCACACTCGCGAAAGTCGAGACGTCCCGGCTCTCTGGGAGCTTTGTGCCCGCCGCGATGTGCCCGCGTTAGGTCGCTCGGCGCGGGCGGCGCACTCCGCGCAGATCGCGTGTCATCGCGATGTCGTCGTGGCTCCCTAGGAGCTCCATGCGTTCTTCGTGCCCACCGCGATGTGCTCGCGTTTGGTCGCTCGGCGCGGGCGACGCACTCCGCGCAGGTCATGCAAGTCGCCGCAACGTCGTCGTGGCTGCTCCCTGGGAGCTCCGCACGTTCTTAGTGCCCACCGCGGTGTGCTCGCGTTTGGTCGCTCGGCGCGGGCGGCGCACCCCGGCGAGGTCTTGCCGTGGTTTCTCCCGCCCTAGAAGCTCCGCACGCGTCGTACCCGCTGTAAACGATGCGCATGCGATTGGGCGTGGCTTCAGCCGTTCATTAGCTTGCAGAGGCGGGAGATTGGGTGGAACTTCGAAGGTCTGGTCGGCGGCAGCTGGTGGCGGTCCAAGGGGCGGCGGTGCGGCTGGAGGCAGAGACAGAGGGGACAGAAGAGGATGACAACGAGTCATGACGACAGGGTCATCATCCGACGAGGAATATCGAGGAACGGGAACGGAACGGGCTTCTGCACGCCGGAAGAAAAAGAAATGAAAGGAGCCCACAAATGCCGAATGTTGCTGGCAGGGCTGACAGCATTGCGGGGGCCCAAGTAGGTTGCTCAGAAGGAAGTGAGGTCGTGAAACAAGTCGTAGGGTTGAGGAGTGCGAGGTGCGAGCACATGCTGTGCACGCGGCGGGCACCGGCGGGGAGCTCATTTGTGGGCTAGGCTGTGCGCGTGGTGAGCGCGACGTGCATGAGCACAGGGAGGTGGGGGACGCGTGACGCTGCGCAAGAAGGGGTCGCCGAAGTGCACTGGCGTGGGGTGCCTGGGGTGTTGGAGCATCAGCATGCGAGAGACAAGGGAAGGGGAGGGGTACTTACACAGATACAGCGGGATGCTCAGCGGTTGAGCGCGAGCTCATCGGCGAGGACCGCGACGACGGCGGCATCGGTGCCTCACGGTTACAGAAAACTGTGGGATCGGATCGGTGTACAGTATGGACGCACGCGAAGCGTCAACGTGTCAACAACAAATACAAATGTCATGTGACATGTTCAAGTTGAAATTTTATAAAGTCCGTTGACGTTGAACGTCGTTGAACGCCAACCACTTGTTCTTACTCTCCCACTTCCTAACGTCTCACATTTCCCTCTCGCTGGTAGGGCTTAAGTCAAGGTTTCCTTTTTCTTTTTCTACAAAATAAGCTGATAGGGTGTTTTTCCAGGTTACGGTGGTGCTTTTAGCTGGGCCACAGCTGCCTGGAGTGTTCCAGCACGGGGATAGAAGGTGAATACCGGTGAGTTCCTCAGGTCCCTCGGCTGTATGTACCCTTTCGCTTCACTCACAGATTTGCTCCATAGGTGTGCCGTGTTCTTTTTTCTGCTGCTTGGTGCACGTACATGGGGGAGTCGAGGGCTGGCCGATGGTGACCTGAAACAACACAACGAAGCATATCACGACGCAGAGGAGGATGAATAACAAGAGTTTGAGAAGTGGAGGATGTGGTACTAGTCACATGGCCTGGAGTGTGCGAGCACATGTATTAGCAGTAGCACCAATATGTCTTTCTGTACGAGAAATAAAAATAATTTGAAAGATTTTCTGACCGGAATTGAGTAGGAAAATGAAACCGTACTATCCGTCATCCTGAGGATCTATAGCTGCTGTATCATTGAGTAGTATAAGGGCTACATAGCATACAGAGACGCTAGAGACGCTATCTATGTAGGCTATGGGTGACTATGTATCTATGTTAGGTAGCTATAGCGCGCTATATACCGGGAGGCATTCTCTCGCGCTAGCCGAGCTATGCACGCTATAGAGCACTATATAGCTGCAACTTTTTTTCCTGATGCCGACATAAGGCCCGTGGTCATTTCAGCGATACTATGCGTGCAGTGATGAGCCCTAACTAGTAGAACCACGTGAAATAAAGAGTCAATGAACTGTAGTACTGAACCTCGAAAGGCTACGGGAACAATAGTGCCAAAATCTGTTCTTGGTAAGTTAGTGTAATGTAATTTTGTTTTGCAGAGTGCGAGGAGGTGAGGTGAGGTGAGGTGGAATTGAAGCGCGTGCGATATTACATGATATCGACGATCTCGGGCTCTCGGATCCGGACCCGGAGAGATCCGAGGCGGTCCTTCCGGGCCGATCGATTGTGGGGTTTCAGACTCTCAACCCTGCAGCCTGGGGTCCCTCAGGCCTCAGGCCTCAACCGAGGGCCATGCACAGGGTTTTGACGCGCTGGGTGCACACAGTGTACTGAGGTGCCCTTGACACATAGGGGCACAGTATGCGCGCAGTCCCCGATGCTCTGACCCTTCGTTCAGAAGTCGTGCAACTCACCGGCCCGGGCTAGTGCTGCCACGGTCCAGTTCCAAGCCAGCTTGTGAGCCGAGCCGAGCCCAAATTGAGCCAAGCCGAGCCACCCAACGGTTCAAGGCTCCTGAGCCATCTAAACCGGCTTGAGCCGTTTCAAAATTCCTATATATGGGCGTGTCATATTCCTATATATGGCAATGTCATGTGATCATCCTCCCAACGGCTTGAAGCCATGAAGAAGCTGCCCTCAGCGTTGAATGTCCCACAAATGCACATATCAAACGGCAACTTATGCCCATTGTGACTCCCGCGTTGACTGTGATCACCCCTCTGGCTTCCCCTCAATTGTCTCCAACGCCGATAGCGACCAATGGTCAAACAAACCAGCCCTGGACTGATCACTCTGTCGATCAACAAACGGTTTGGAGGAATCACGCTTGTCTTCCACTCTTCAATCCCTGATGGCTATCATATACAAAATGGCTACGCGGTAACTATGACCAACGGAACTTCACCATACCTTCAACAAGGTGCACAGCATGAAAGGCACGCACTGGCAGGGATCTCGGCTTCCAGGACCGACCAATCAGTGGTCAATAACTTGAGGATCTGTTTGAGCGCGCTAGACACCAGGCCCTGTACCGTCGCTATGAGTACAGTATTGATGATAGCAGTGGGGATGGGGTCAGAATACACACCCCATAGTCCCTTTCCGCATCTTCCGCAGGCTCGAGCGTGACCTAGGCCAAGTCCGGTAGCGGCCCCTTGACAGACAAAAGGAGATTGTTGAGCGCGCTCTCGAAGTGCGCTCTGCCATTGCGAGTGTGTGTTTGATGTTGGATCGAGGCCGAGAGGGGAGGGAGCATGCGCTCCGGCGTGGCTATTCCGAGCCTAACGTGCTCAACGCGCGCACGTTCCTTACATCAGCCCGGGGGTCGAAATCTTGACCGTCCTCGGTCAATCCGTCTGCGAAACGAAAGTAGTTAGCGACCGTGACTCGAGGGTCGTCTGGGCTCGCATTTCCAACTCCGGTATTGGCTTCGGCTTCGTCGCGCCCGCCGTCGCGGTAGACTTGCTTAAGGTCGTTGGAGTCGACGAGGTTGGCGAGTCGCGTGTTGGGGGCGTAGCGGGCGCGGAAGCGGCGGAGGGAGTGGGGACGACGGCGTGGGTGACTGAGGCGACAAAAGAGGGGCGGAGACGGCGGCGTAGGCGGAGGTGGTGGTGGTGCTGAGATCTTGCGGCGCTGGCGTTGGTGGTGTTGCTTTTTGAGAGTGTCGAGGGCGTTGCTTTTGCGAGGCTTGCGGACGACTTTTGTTTTGCGGGTGACCTTGTTTTTGTGGGTGCCGAGGTCTTGAAGCGTGCTGGCGTTGGCGGGAGGCGGGTTGGGGACGTTTGAGGCTTGGGGGATGTCAGCGTTGGGCTCGCGGGCGGCGGCACTGCACGCGCGGCGTTGGTGGAACTCGCGGCGTTGGCAGAACTCGCGGCGTCCGTTCTTTTGGCGGTGCGAACGCTGGGGGACGCTGAGGCGTCTGGGCGTGGCTCGGGGTTGCTCTGGTCGTGGAGGCGGAGGCTCTGGCGGAACGTCGAGTAGCCCAGGATGGGGGAGACTGCAAGGACGGTGGCGGGCGGCGAAGACACGAGGACGGCGGGGGTGGCGCAAGCGTGGGGGTGGCTGTCGCGGGCGGCGGCTGGGGCGTTACCGGGGGTAGCGTGTCGCGATGAAGAGGGACGTCTGAATATGCGAAGAGATGGGAGACGAAGCGACAGCTTGGCTGTTGCTTCGTGTCCGTGATACGGGTCGCTCTCTCTTGCATTAGAATTGTTCCGAGCTTCGCGCAGGGCCAGGGGCGGCGGTGGTGACGTAGGCGTGGGCTGTGGAGGCTGGGTGAGCGCGGACATCGCAAGCAACGGCGGTGGCTCAGGCGGCGGTTCGAGGAGCGCAGGTGGTGTGGACAGGGCACCCGGGGGCACAGACGACGGAGGCGGCGGAAGGCAGAGCGATGAGAGGGAAGGCGCAGGCAGTGGAGGCTGGGTGAGCTCCACTTTGGCAGGCTCAGGCGGCGGTTCGAGAGGCACGGGCTGGGGCATGACCGAGGGCGAAGTGTCGAAAGGCGAAGAGGGGGAAACGGCTGCGACGGTGGCCTCCGGATAGTGTTGCGGGATGAGCTTTTCTGTGTTGACCGTCGCCGTTGGGTGGTTTGCGTCCTCGACGTGGTCGTCTCCTGCTGCTAGACTTGCCTCCTGAATGCTGGGGTCTGTTGGTGTCTTCTCCGCGGCAGCGAAAACGTCTTGTATTCTGGCGTGATGCTGCTTTGCCAAGGCTGAGGCCATCTTCGCCTGCTTCCAGCGCCATGTCAGTTTGGATCCTCGCTGCTCGCGTTCTTGGGCCTTTGAATAGTCTTCGGGCTGCGTGATGGGGTCAACTCCGGGGCTGCTCTGGGGACCTTGTGTGCTGCTGTCGCTGGTGACTGTCAGGGCGGTGGCAGTCGGCTGAGGTGCAACACGCTGGACGGCAGCGGCAGAGGCGGCGGCTGTGTGCTGAGCGGTGGTGGGCGGGCAGACTGAGAGCGAAGTATTGACTGGGACAGCGGCGGCAGGCGGGACTGCTGAGGGTGAGACTGTTGAAGGCGAGACGGCGGTGGCTGAGACTGCTGAGACGGCGGCGACTGGGGGCGAGGCTGCTGAAGGCGAAACGGCGGGGGAGGCGACGATGGCCTGCGAGGCGGCGAGGCATGGAGGGGTGGCGTGGCTGCAGCGGAGTGGGCGGTGACTACTGCGCGCTGAGGGGCTCCGAGCGCCGTGGCGGCGGCGGACTGGGCAACGACGACGACGACGACGGGCGGAGGGGCCCAGATTGCGAGGCAGCTCCAGACGGCAAGGCTGCGGCGGGATTCGCGAAGACGCGGGGCTGGCAGGCAGCGACGAGAGGCAAGGCTGCAGCGGCTCCAGGTGGCAAGGCTGTGGCAGGCTGGGCGACGACGGCGCGCTGAGGGGCGGCTCCGGGAGGCAAGGCTGGGGCGGGGCTGTGTGCTGCGCAGCGGCAGGCGGCGAGACGACGGCGGGCCGGGTGACGACGGTGCGCTGAAAGGCTCCGGGCGTCGTGGCGGCAGAGGCGACGACAGGCTGCGAGGCGGCTCCTGGCGGCAAGACGAGCTGCGGGGCGGCGACGACAACGGGCGAGACGAGCTGCGGAGTGACGGCGGACTGAGGGGAGGCCGTGGGCGGAGAGGAGGTAGGCTGAACGAGCTGGGCGACCCCAGCGAAGGCCATGCGTTCTGGCTCGGGAATACACAGGGTTGTGGCGACACCGGGAAAGCACAGCATGAGCTCCAGGTATAACACTGCATACGGCGGGTCATAGACGGAGAGGCTGCGGAGTTACTCGACCAACTCCATGAGGTTAAAGAGGCCTTGGAGGGACTGACAGAACAAGGTCCAGTCGCGGGTCTCATAGCCCTCTAGATTCTCCAGGAGCTGCTGGAGGGTGGCTATGTATTGGCAAACGGACTTAACTTTCTCCTGGTCTGTGAGATGGTAGTTCTGCCAGCTCTTCAAACTTTAGTAGGAAGTCTTCTAGTGGCTCGCCAAACCCTGAGTGATGGGGGGCATGTGGTGACCCTGGCGGCGGCATAGCTCCGGGGTCGTTCCAGATGTGACGCACGATAAATGGCATGGCGAGGCGTGGCTCGGAAGCGGTGGTCTGTTGGCTGATGGGTAGGAGCGGAGGCGATGCGAGGCGGCGACAGGCGACGGCGAAAGGGGCGGCGAGATGACAAGGAATGGCGAAACGGCGAAATGACGGGACGGGTTGCAGGCGAATACGATGCGGACGGAGACTCTGGCTGACTGGCTTCAGGGCTGACTGACTTCGGGGCGACATCTGCGACGGGACTGACTGGCTGGTTGCGACTGGGCTGGCTGCTGGATGCGACTGGCGGCGGAACTGTGCTGACGACGGGCGGCGGCTGCGACGGGACTGAACTGGCTTGTTGCGACTGGGCTGACTGACTTCGGGGCTGACTAATGCGGGCGAGCGGCTGCGGCGGGGTCGGAAAACTACAGGGCGGCAGGGCTGACTGAACGGGCGGGGCGTTACGCGTTACGGGTCGTGGCGAGGGAACGGAGGCTGGCTAGGGAACGGCGACGGCTGCGGCAGGGCTGGAAAACGGACTTGTGACAGACGGGGGGCTTCCTCTAGCTCAATATTGGCGGTTGGGGTGTTTTGAAGACAAGGGACAACAGTTGGGTCTACTGTTGCAACTTGTTGAGGGAAAGTCCACTGAACTTCCCCTCGCGGACCGTCGCGGTGGGCTCCAGATATAAGTGCGAGTGTGTGTGTTCGATGTTGGGTCGAGGCCGAGAGGGGGGCGTGCGCTCCGGCGTAGCTAATCCGAGCCTAACGTGCTCAACGCGCGCACGTTCCTTACAGCACTAAGGCCCTCCTGCACCTGCACCGTAGCGTAAGTCTGTAATTCCTGCTCGATGTCTGCCCGCCAAGGGTCGTCTTCTTCATCGCCCACCTCACCTCCCATCTCCTCATCCAACTCTCTCCCAGAGGGCTCCCCAAATCCTCCACCCAGCCGAGCGAGTGCCTCGCTTTGCCGCTCTTCGCACAAAACTGAAATCGTCGCCCAAAGCCCACGTGCGACAAGCGGACTTGAGCACGGCCAAGGCCTGAACAGAAGGCGCAAGCGCGGCATATAGAGGCGTTCTGCGAATGACAAGTGGGAATAGAGGGCGGTGCGTGTGCAGGTGGTCTTCCATAACGCGCGCCGTTTGTTTCCGTGCCACAGGAGGGGACGGGGCCAGAGGACGACGAGGGGACAGGCCAGAGGACGGCGAGGGCGTGCCAGATGGCGGGACGGGGCGACGAGGGAACCGGGAGACGGGGGAGGCGACCGGGCCAGAGGGCGGGGCTGGGCGGGGAAATGAAGGGACCGGGCCAGAGGACGACGAGCGGACGGAGCCAGAGGGCGACCAGGGAACCGGGCCAGAGGACGACCAGGGGACTGGGCGACGGACTGACGAGCGGACCGGACCAGAGGAGGCTGCGCCTGCGTCGGTTCTTCGAGCGCGGTAACAACGCGTGGGGGAAGTGCGTTTTTGCGAGGGTTGTAAGGAACGCGTCGCGTGGTGCGGGCAGCGCGAGGAACCCGGCAGCGCGAGCTAACGCCTGCAGCGCACCGAGAACGTCGCCGAAGAGCGGGTCAGAGAGGTTTGTGGTGAGGAGGAAGAAGAAGGCTGGGAGCAGGGCTGGGAGTAGGGCTGGCCAGCCTGCGCTCAGCATCGCGCGCACTGTCTTGCCCGGGCAGGCTCGGTTTCGGGGAGCGTCGACGGGTCGAGTGGACCGGGTGCACGCACGAGCTCGGTCGAGCCGGCGGGATGCTTTTGGACTGCAAGGGTGTTGTATAGGGCCCATAGATCCTGTTTTTGGTGCGTGCGTGTGGGTCTGTGGAGCGCGATGGTGTGGCGGGGCACAAACGCACCTTCCGGCGACGGGACGAGTCGAGGTGCCCACCAAATATGAGCTGCCCGGCGTCGCACGACCCGGACCTGATCATGCGCGCGAATGGGTGATCGGGATTCGTTGCGGCGTTGTGCGCAATCGCTGTGTCACCGCGGTCGCACGTGTGCTGGACCGGGTCGGCGCAGGTTTAGCCCATGGGTGAATTAAGTGCGCGTTCGGAAGGCGCGAGGTTTGTCTGGCATATGCTAGCGGGTCGTGAGCGAGGGCTGGCGAAGGGAGGCCGCGTACCGCGTACCTTGTGGTGTCGCATGACAACGGAGACCGCAAGCCGCGCGATGAACGAGAATGGTCGTGCACACGCCGGCGCGGACCCGGAAGACATTCGGCCGGTCGAGCCAGACCCGTTGCTGGGGGAGGCCGCCATTGAGATCGCAGGTGTCGGGGAGGACACGGGTCCTCGCGTCGGTGGGAGGGAGTCCGGGGCCGACCTTGCCACGCTTGCGACCCCTCCAGCCATTTCTGACACACCCTTGAAGGGCAGAGGTTTGGGGCGCGATTTCGAGCCGAGGGCGAGGCGGTTGGGGCACCGCAGCCGCGCATGGTCGAGGCCATGTGCAAGGTGTATGCGGGTCCGTGGTCCGCCTCGCGGCGCTTCGCCTGTATCGCGTCAGCCAGGCCCCAGAAGAGGCTCTCGCCGCCGTCAGTGCGATGTTCGTGTCCGCCTATCGCCCGAACTGCCCAAGCGTGCGGATGCAGAGCCGGAGGTGCTCCGGCGAGAGCGCGGCGTTACACATCAGGACTGGAAAGCGATCTTGATCAGCGCAGAGTGGCCCTTCTCCTGCAGATACCCGAGCGGCGGGGAACGACTGCGGGGGGCGCCGGGTGAGGAAGGGACGGACGGCCAAGCGTGGTCGGAAGGGGCGCGCCGGCAGACGCTGCCGAGCACCCCGAATATTGTTTCCCAACCGACGAGGAAGGTGTGCCGTCGAGCATGACCTGTTGCGCGAGGACATCGAGCACACGGCGCGTCGGCGCTGCACGACCGCTTTGAGATCGCTTGGGGTCACAGCGAGATGGCGCGGCACGATCACGAGGATGTCATCTAGGTGCGAGCGGCCTGCACACGGATGGGTAGCGGCGCTGCTGGGTGACGGAGAACGAAGAGAGATGCGAGGTGATGGCGTCCCACGCGACGTCAGAGGGACGATAAACAAGGCATTGCATGTTGAGCGCGGCGATGCCACAGGCACGCAATACCAATGTCGCCGGATCGCTGATTGTTCGTCGTCCTGTCAACTTGGGGCAGGCGAGAACAGATAATAGAGGAGCACGCACCAGCGTCTGCGGAATATGGATCCCACTTACCCTTCTACCAAACCGTTCCATGCGGGGAGTTACGAGACTCGTCGCGCTGGTGCTCGCACTCGGGATATTATAGTCTTCCACGTCCAAAGACCTCTCTCCAACAACGCCACCGGCACCAACTCCAATGCCGCTCTGCATGCTGACTATCTCCTACTCAACTTGCACTACGCACCAACGAAATCATGGAATGCAGAGTCATCCAGCATTCCATCATGATGCTCGCGTCAAACAGTCGCTGTATCGCAGCCTGTATGCCGTCAGGGTACATGTCCGCGAGGAACGGGTGCGCCGCCTGCTGCCTCAGCTGTTGTATTTGCTGCCCTTGAGCCGCCCCTGCGTGCCTTTCGGCTTTCGCCACACCCTTGGTCGGTGTACCATCAGCCGCACCTGTGTTCAGTGAAGCAGGACCCGGCGGAGCGGTGCCGCGCGTGGTGAGGACGTAATCCGCATTCTGGAACACCTCTGGCACCGCGAACCAGCTGGGGCCTAGCGTGTCCGCAAGGAAGAGCGCAGCAGCAACGAGAGCGCGTGCGCACGCCAGATTGCGTGGGCTGAGCCCCGGCGGTTGTGGCTGCGCGCCGCCTCGCCAACCCCTGCGAGGCCGGGTGTGAGTCCCTCCAGCGAGACAGGGGAGCGCGCGGTGACGCGGGGACCGGGCCAGAGGGCGACAAGTCGAAGAAGGTGGGCGCGTGGCTGCGAAAGTCATCGTGAGCAGTGGTATCATTCAGAGGGAACGAATACTTGCTCTTCAACGCGGGGACCGAAGAGGTCCTCGCCTTCTTCTTCCTCCTCATTTTTCTGAGGCTCGACATGATAAAGGGTAAAGGCCGAGTGCGAGAGGGCGACGGGGCGACAAAGCGACGGGGAGGATGGGGTGACAGGGGAACGAGGGAAGAGGGGGGAGAGCGACAAGGGGGGGCGAGAGGGCAGGACCTTCGACTATGCTGAAAGGTGCGCGAGGAGAAGATAAAGCGTGTGCAGAGCCCGTGGCACCCCAAGAGCACTGCTGCTGGGCTAGCTGTCGCTGGTGCTGTTGCATCGCCGCAGCTCGAGAAGGGATCTGAGGGACAAGAGGGATGGGCCCACAATAATGGCGTCACAACGGAACGCGGGTGTGATACCGGTCCTGTAAGGGAGAGAACCCAACAGACGCCCATCGGAAGAGGGCGTGTAGATGGTGAGATCAGTGGTGAGCCACTGGTGATCGTCCTCTTGATACAAGGACATCCCTTTGAGCAGATGTTGGAGGGATCAGCTGGGGTCGGAATGGGGATCTGAGAGGAGTGACGGACAGGAGGCGGCGCAGCAGGGAGCGGCGGGGCGCCAACCGCGTCGAGAGCAGGGACGGATGGCGGTGCAGTAGCAGGGACAGGTGCAGCGGCAGGGACAGGGAGAGAAGGAACGGAAGCCGCAGAGGGGGGAGGGAGAGGGATCGGAGCGGAAGGTGTGATTGCGAGGGCGCAAGAGTATGAGGGTGAGAGCGCAAAAGAGAGGCCGAGAGGTCGAGGGCAGGGGGCGCGGCATGGCGAGAGCACGGGGGCGATGACCATGGGCCGCGACGGTTCGAGCTCGAACACAGCAAGCGCGACGCCACGAGCACGAGTGCGACAGCGCGGAGGTGACAACCGGCCCGAAGGCGCAGTGTGGCAGCCATGAGCGCTATGGCGACTGCGCCATGGGGGGCGGTGGCTGGGGGCGATGTGGAGGTAAGAGGCGAGAGCGCGAAGGAGCGAGGGCGTGAGGACGTGAGAGTGGGGCACAAGAGCGAGAGGGGAGAGGGCGAGAAGGCGAGAAGGCGGGGGCAGCGGTAGAGGTACAAGGGCGACGACCATGGACCGAGACGGTGCGAGCTCGAACACAACAAGCGTGACGCCATGAACACGAGTGCGACAGCACGGGGGTGACAACCAGCGCGAAGGCGCAGTATGGCAACCATGAGCGCTATGGCGACTGCTGAAGACACGAGGGTGCGGGCACGAAAGTGGGACGACAAGCTGAGAGACGGAGAAACAGGCAAGACCAAGTGAGTGGCGAGGCGAGGGGCGAAAGGGAGGGGCGAGGGGCGAGAGGGCGAAGACGAGGCAAGAGACCGGGCGACAACGAGAGAAGTGAAGCGCGAGTCAGGCAGGGCCACGAGGCCATGAGCTCGATGATATGAGCCTGACAGTAACAAACCGAGCGCAACGGACCATGAGTGCATAGCCACGACGAGCGACGACGGTGCGACCTCGGTTGCTGCAAGACAACCTGGGGTGCGAGAGACTGTGGTCAATGTGCTGGCAACTTGAACTTGTTACTTGATTGACAGTAGTGGTCACTGAAGCTACTGAAGTGCCCCAGGGGTTTGTCGGCTTGCGGCTTGGCAGTTGCTGTGGCAAAAAAAGTACCATAAAGGGAAATATATCCCAATCAGGGTGCGAGCCATGGCTCAAGCCGCGAGCCACGGTTTGGCTCGGCTTGGCTCGTCCTATTTTGGACGAGCTGGCGCTGAGCCGAGCCAAACCGAGCCAAACCGAGCCGTGGCAGCACTAGTTC
>WTXF01000383.1:0-21501 GCA_022496215.1 Russula brevipes | reverse complement strand
CTACATCCTGGGACTGGGAGTCGTCGTCTCAGTCCAGTACTCCCACCGCGCTGTGAAGGCGATCGTAGGGGATTTCTGCAGCGAAAATCACGACAAGACAGAGACGTTGCTCGTGTTTGGTGCTTCGCGTTTCGAGGCCTGTCGTCCGCTTGCGGTTGAAGCACTGCGTCTTGCCTGACGCCGACCATAAAAGAATGAGGTGCGCAAGCCCATGCCCGCGTCCCGTCGCCGCTCACCATTACCACGTAAATACAGCGTTATGGGCATCGTCGCGATACCGGGCATGGATGACAGGTGCGATACTGGGTGGCGCGCGACGTCAAACAGGCGGCGCGGCTGCAGATGATTATCATGTTCATGATCTCGGCGTCGAGCGCGCTCTCGTGCATCGTCGCGACGCTGTTTACGTTGTATGTGTGTGTCGACTCGGAGCATCGCATCCGTGGCGACCGCATTGACACACGGCGGCAAACGGGGCTCCGCGCTGGCAGTGGCACCATCCGCGCGGCGCGGCGTGCGTGGATCCTCATCGTCGGCTGGATGAAGCAAACGCTGAGAGAGGAAGTCATGCTGGGAAATGGTACCGAGTACAGCATCGACCGGCGGTCCGAGGGCGCACCGCTGCTCTCCAGAAGTGAAGCCGAAATCGGTCGACCGTCACTGGTGGCCGCCTGCTGTGCGAGAGAGAACCACAAATGGAGAGGCGTGAGAGGCGCGATGCCATTGTGTCGGGCAGATGGTGACGTTTTGGGTGTTTTTGGGGTGCTGGTGCTGGCGAGTTGGTGGGATGGTGGGCCCGTTTTCAGGTAAATGGCGGAGGCTTGTAGAAACAGGGAACGCAGCAAGTAATGTCTCGCTTCTGTCAGGCGCAAGTGAGAGTGCCCCTAGCCGATCTCACAGTATCGTCACGATTTTGTCTGTTGCGGGCCTGACTATGGTACTTCAGACAGCTCAGGTAAAATAGCTATGTCACTTCGTTTGCGGCGGCTCTGTAGAAAGCATGAATCATGAAGAGCTCAAAAGAAAGACAGACATGCTGACGACCTCGATTTGCACGCACGAGTGACCAAACCGAATGAAATTAATAGCTACAACATCATAGCCTCGAGCCTTAGGTTACAGTGTTCTTATATATTGTAGGCCGTTCACTCTGAATTGGGGTGTACCTGGGTCGAGCGAGCGTGCTACTCTAAGTTCAGTCCAATCATCAACAGCTCAGACATCTTATCGATCCGAATCCGGATGTCCGAGATCCGCGTGTCTCACTTCCGGCACTCCGATTTTAACTTGCTCATCGAGAAATATGAACTGTGCGAATTTTGGCCAACTGCGCTACTAAACAGCTCAGGTAACATACGGCTACGCCACCCTGTTGGCTCGGGAAAATGCCAGAAGTCAACGGATTTAGAAATCAAACAATCAATAAAGAAACAGAAAACAGAAGCGTTACTGAAGTTGCAGTACGAGGTAGAGAAGGTGGCCTGGTAAACTAGGCTGAAAATCGCGCGAATGAGACCCAGTAACGGCGTTCCCCGTACTACTACTGCCTGCATGCGTGCCCGGTGTCCATTCCTATCAATCCTCAATTGTGAAATGTATAGAATTTCAGCCAACTAAATCAAGCACTTGAGCATGTCCGATCTGACTTTCGTGATTTTCAGATCCTTGTTCCAGTATTCCACTGTTTGTCAGATAGTATAAGCCAAAGCAGGGGCAGAGCACAAATGACGATAGTCAGTTACAGTATATTTGGCATTTGCCCGAGGGGAACTGATCTTGGGCAAAAAATTCGCGAAGTTGTAGAGTGAACGACACCTGTCCTGTGCCGAAACTGACGTCCTGTATGACTATTGAATGTTTACATGCAGTCAGTCAAACATAGGTCATACCACTCACGGTAAGCCTTATTTCCGTCGGGATACCATAGGCCCGCAGCGAAGTCCCAGGGAGGCGGCGTACCTCCTAGTACATGTAGGATAGTGCTACCGATGAATAAGTTTCTCGGACATTGATGTTTCGCCGTTTAGCACTTACAGAGAAACGGTGAGATCTTCTTTAAGATTAATCACCTTATCATGACTCGGACTGGTGATTTTAGCATCGAAGGGGTCTATTTCCCGAGAGCCTAAAGAAGGTGACGCTCTGATTGGAGCAAGAAGAGCCAGAGTCGGGACTAGAAAGGTGAGCACCACGGGGGATTTGAAACGCATGTCCGCAGTCCGCTATTCGTGGGTTTGGGAATTGGGGAGAAAACAAAATGTGGTTGAAAGGAGGGCAACAGGGAGGTGGCAGAGGGAAAACTACTGTATCTCTTTCAGAGAACTTGAATGAGATGGGTTTCGACTCGGGGTGGTCTCGCAAGTCATTTTATAGCCTGGCCAGGAACCCCGGCGACCGCGACGAAAATCGATATAGTATCATTAGTGCATGCCAACAATGCTCAGAGCGCTCAGATATCGGACTTGTGTCGCCGGTTCACGAAATCAAAATCATCGACGCGACGGGCCACTACAAGTTGAGCTGAGGGGCACCAACATCGTGCCGTTATCATGGCTCAATATCGTTCAATACTGTTTCGCATATACGGCACGTAATCCCCGTCGTGGGTATGCTATGCGGGATTGCAATCTTCAGTTGAGCATCTCAGTATTATTGTAAGGTCAGTGAACACATTGGTTGTGTGTGGCGCCAGGGACTCAATTAAACACGGCGCTTCCATCTCCCTGATGGTTTCAGAATGCCTTTATTGATTGTTTGATTTCTAGATTCGTTGACTTCTGGCATTTTCCCGAGCCAACAGGGTGGCGTAGCCGTATGTTACCTGAGCTGTTTAGTAACGCAGTTGGCCAAAATTCGCACAATTCATATTTCTGGATGAGCAAGTTAAAATAGGAAGTGTAGGAAGTGCCGGAAATGAGACACGCGGATCTCGGACATCCGGATTCGGATCGATAAGATGTCTGAGCTGTTGATGATTGGACCGAACTTAGAGTAGCACGCTCGCTCGACCCTAGTACACTCCAATAGCTACAACGTCATGGCCTTGAGCCTTAGGTTACAGTGTTCTTATATATTGTAGACCGTTCACTCTGAATTTCATTCGGTTTGGTCACTCGTGCGTGCAAATCGAGGTCGCCGGCATGTCTGTCTTTCTTTTGAGCTCTTCATGCAGCTTCATGATTCATGATTTCTACAGAGCCGCCGCAAACGAAGTGACATAGCTATGTTACCTGAGCTGTGTGAAGTACCGTAGTCAGGCCCGCAACAGACAAAATCGTGACGATACTGATATAGCCTGTGAGATCGGGTAGGGGCGCTCTCCGAGTCACCTGCGCCTGACAGAAGTGAGTCATTGCTTGCTGCACGTCATTCCCCGTTTCTACAAGCCCCCACCATTTACCTGAAAACGGGCCCACCATCCCACCAACTCGCCAGCACCAGCACCAGCACCCCCAAAACACCCAAAACGTCACCATCTGCCCGACACAATGGCATCGCGCCTCTCACGCCTCTCTATTTGTGGTTCTCTCTCGCACAGCAGGCGGCCACCAGTGACGGTCAACCGACTTCGGCTTCACTTCTGGAGAGCAGCGGTGCGCGCTCGGATCGCCGGTCGATGCCGTACTCGGTACCATTGCCCAGCATGACCTCTTCTCTCAGCGTTTGCTTCATCCAGCCGACGATGAGGATCCACGCACGCCGCGCCGCGCGGACGGTGCCACTGCCAGCGCGGAGCCACGCTTGCCGCCGTGTGTCAATGCGGTCGCCACGGATGCAATGCTCCGAGTCGATACACACATACAACGTATACAGCGTCGCGACAATGCACGAGAGCGCGCTCGACGCCGAGATCATGAACCTGATAATCATCTGCAGCCGCGCCGCCTGTTTGACGTCGGCGCCACCCAGTATCGCACCTGTCATCCATGCCCGGTATCGTGGTAGTGGTGAGCGGCGACGGGACGCAGGCATGGGCTTGCCCACCTCACTCGGTTGATGGTCGGCGTCAAGGCAAGACGCAGTGCTTCAACCGCGAGCGGACGACAGGCTCCGAAACGCGAAGCACCAAACACGAGCAACGTCTCTGTCTTGTCGTGATTTTCGCTGCAGAAATCCCCTACGATCGCCTTCACAGCGCGGTGGGAGTACCGGACTGAGACGACGACTCCCAGGATGTAGTAGGTCAACGATACTGCAAGCAGGGAGGTCTAACGAAAGAGTCCGAAGGCGGAATGTAGAGAGGAAGAGGAAAGAGCCTCGACGACGCGTTCGGACTTTGGAAATAGAACACGCACACGCACGCAAGTTTTCGGGGGCTCAAACTGTTTTAATTCTTTGAAGGGCGATACCGGATGGTTTCTATACACAGAGAGGTCTTGTAGCTATGGAGGGAGCTTTTATCTCATTCATGTCTGTTTCTTTACCGCCGACAAAGAGACCTGTACAAAGGGTTAGGTCAGAAGGCGAAAGGCAGATAGAGAGGTCGGACTGTCAGGGAGAACGGCGGGAGGAGGACAGCGACCCGCGAAAGTAATCGCAACAGGAATCCAAAGGGGGAAAAGAACACACAAAGACGAAACACACGGCTCAAGAGGATCAAAGAAAAGGATTCGGTGAGGATGACGCGGTGACGCGATGACGGGGCGTGGGCGCCACACAAGTTTGAAACACGTCTCTCGTTCCTACGATCCCCGCACAGCATATCCACGACGGGACTAGACTACGTGCCGTCCATGCGAACCAGTACAAATCCGAGTCGACCACATCATTCGCGGTCAGCTCCTTGGGGATCAAACCCGAGAAGAAAAGAAATGGGGTAAGATTATTATTCTGACCCTCATCATTGCGAGTTCCTTGGCATTACGAGACCCAACTTCGCGCAATTAATAATCGGGATCAGTTCAATCATCTCTCGGTGCTAATAGACAAAAGGTCTCGCATTTTCTTTGGGCTACAACTTCTCGTCGTGTTATGCCACTTCTGTCTATCGACGTATACAGTGGTTTCTCCTACGCACACTAGGATGTACACAGTTACATGTTCAACATAGACAAGTGGTCCCGGTCTTCCATAGCCGCAGCATACCAATCACTCCACTGGCATGTCGTGAACCCCTCAAAGCTTATTCACTCCAACGACAAGCGAGGAGGTGAGATCGGAGAGTGCATGAGCCAAACGGCCAGCCCTGTCCGATCATCGGCTGGCGATGCAGCCGTGTCATGATCTTGGTCATGATGTAGCTTCCACCCGCGCAATGATATCCCAAGGGCCTCACCAGTAAGCGCATATATAACCCCCATCCAAGTCACATTCGAACTGCAACAGTTAGAGGTACCCCTCAGCTTGAAGTTGCTCGTCCGTCGATGATTTGATTTCGTGAACCGGCACGACAAGTACAATACTATCTGACCATTGTTGACATGCACTGATGATACTAGATACTATATCGATTTTTGTCGCGGTCGCGGCCCCTCGCTGGGGTTCCTGGCCACGTTCACGGGACTGATGAACGCCCGGGAATAGTTTTCCCTCTGCCACTCGCTAGCACCAGGGTAGATCTGAAACGCATGTTTACTATGCGTGGGTTTGGAAGAGACAGAATGTGGTTGAAAGGGGAGGAACAGAAAAGGCTTCCCTGCTCCTCCCCTTTCGATCACATTTGGTTTCTCCCAAACCCACATATAGCGAGCACGCGTTTCAGATCCACCTTGATGCCAGTGATCACCTTCTTAGTACCGATTCTGGCTCTTCTTCAAGTTACTTCAGTCAGAGCCGCACCCTCTTCAGGCTCTCAGCCCAAGAATCAAGAATCCCTTCGATGATTTCTTTCATCACCGGTCCGACAGCCAGGACACAAATCCGTTTTAGCGAAGGTCTTTCCGTTTCTGTGTAAGTGCTACGGTGAAACATCAATATGCATCGATGTCCGAGAAGCTTATTCATCGGTAGCACTATCAATTCACATCAAAAGCCTCCCTGGGACTTCAGTGCGGGTCTATGGTATCCCCCAGAGAAGAAGGCTTACTGTGAGTGGTATGACCTATGATTGCGTGTAAACATGAAATAGTCATGAAGGACGTCACTCTCGGCCAAGCTCAAGTGCTTGATATAGTTGGCTGAAATTCTATACATTTCACAGTTGAGGACTGATAGGAATGGACATCGGGCACGCATGCAGGCAGTAGTAGTAGTACGGGGAACGCCGTTACAGGGTCTCATTCGCGCGATTTTCAGCCTGGTTTACCAGGCCGCCTTCTCTACCTCGTACTGCATAATCATTAACGCTTCTGTCTTCTGTTTCTTGATTATTTGATTTCTAGATTTATTGACTTCTGGAATTTTCCCGAGCCAACAAGGTCGCGTAGCCGTATGTTACTTGGGCTGTTTAGTAGCGCAGTTGGCCAAAATTCGCACAATTCATATTTCTCGATGAGCATGTTGAAATCGGTGCCAGAAGTGAGATACGCGGATCTCGGACATCCGGATTCGGATCGATAAGATCTCTGAGCTGTTGGACTAATTGTACTGTGTGGACTCCAATAGTTCTACAGTCTCATAGCCTTGAACCTTAGGTTACAGTGTTCTTATATACTGTAGATAGTTCGTTTTTGTCACTCGTGCGTGCAAATCGAGGTTGCCGGCATGTCTTTGAGCTCTTCATGATTCATGCTTTCTACAGAGCCGCCGCAAACGAAGTGACATAGTTATGTTACCTGAGCTGTGTGAAGTACCGTAGTCAACAGACAAAATCGTGACGATACTGATATAGCCTGTGAGATCGGGTAGGGGCGCTCTCCGAGTCACTTGCGCGTGACAGAAGCGAGACATACTCGCTGCGCGTCATTCCCTGTTTCTACAAGCCCCCACCATTTACCTGAAAACGGGCCCACCATCCCACCAACTCGCCAGCACCAGCACCCCAAAACACCCAAAACGCCACTATCTGCCCGGCACAATGGCATCGCGCCTCTCACGCCCCTCTATTTGTGGTTCTCTCTCGCACAGCAGGCGGTCACCAGTGACGGTCAACCGACTTCGGCTTCACTTCTGGAGAGCAGCGGTGCGCGTTCGGATCGCCGGTCGACGCTGTACGCGGTACCATTGCCCAGCGTGACTTCCTCTCTCAGCGTTTGCTTCATCCAGCCGACGGTGAGGATCCACGCACGCCGCGCCGCGCGGACGACGGCGCGGACGGTGCCGCTGCCAGCGCGGAGCCACGCTTGCCTCCGTGTGTCAATGCGGTCGCCACGGATGCGATGCTCCGAGTCAACACACACATACAACGTAAACAGCGTCGCGACGATGCACGAGAGCGCACTCGACGCCGAGATCATGAACATGATAATCATCTGCAGCCGCGCCGCCTGTTTGACGTCGGCGCCACCCAGTATCGCACCTGTCATCATGCCCGGTATCGCGACAATGCCCATAACGCTGTATTTACGTGGTAATAGTGAGCGGGGACGGGACGCGGGCATGGGCATGGGCTTGCGCACCTCATTTGGTTGATGGTCGGCATCAGGGCAAGACGCAGTGCTTCAACCGCGAGCGGACGACAGGCCTCGAAACGCGAAGCACCAAACACGAGCAACGTCTCTGTCTTGTCCCGATTTTCGCTGCAGAAATCCCGTGGGATCGCATGCATTCAGCACGATGGGTGCCAGAGTGAGAGGACTACTCACTCGAGTTCCCTTAGGATGTAGGCCATCGATACTGAAATGCCCGTAATCGCATTCCCACATAACATACCCATGACGGGGACTACACGCCGTCAACGAGAGATAGTACAGGTAGGAGTTTAGGTAGTCAGATCGTTGTTCGCGCGTGGTCAGCTCTGGGAACCAGAAGAAAAGAATAGGGAAAGAATATAGTGACTAACTGAACTGTTCTGCCGTCCAAAATGGGATTACTCTCATCGCGAAGTGCGCTCCTAGGATGGCCACCGGAATATTCGAGACCAGCATTGCGCCCAACACGAAGGTAAACTAAACAGGGCAAGGCAAAAGACATACCTCTCGGCAGGAGTATGATGGGCGGGGACAGGAGACACGAACCATATGTCGACATCTTCTCTCGGACCTGACCACGGCTGTCGCGATCAGCCCCCCACGAGTCAGCCAAAGTAGCAGACGAGAAATGAGAATGAGATAACGCACCAGTCTCGAACGCGCCGATTCCATTCAGTAGCACTGGTATCGACTTAAGTCTAAGCACTCCCATGCAGGTAATTACGGCGCCCCCTGGGTGGAAACAACGTACACGCTATCCCCATGATCGCCCAAACGTTCTTGGCCGCGAACACACGCTGCAGGATGGTCGCCACGAGAGTGAGTTGCACGATGCAGCGCAGCGCAGCGATCGCGAGCGAAACGCCAACGTGGAGCTGTAGCGCATGCGAGATTACGGAGTTGAACACGATGAAGGCGAGACCGAAGCCGACGTGAGACCAATGAAGGTCCGCCATTGGGCCCGTCGGCGACGAATCCATGAATCCAAGGGGGTTCGTGGTGTTCGTTCTCCTAGTTTTTTTGTTGGAAATAAGAGGGAAAGGAGCGGGGTGGCAAGGCAGGCGAATTTCGGACGGTGGGTCGCGTATTCCAGTTGGCGGGGCTGGGGGAATTGAACTGGAATTGAATGAAAATTGGGAGAAAGTGTGAGAAAATGAAATGCGATCGCAGCGCCACCGGCCAGTCGTTGCACGATCTACTGCGTCCGCTGCGCTGGACTGTACAGCAGCATTCGACGAACGACCGCTCGGCGCTTAGTGGGAAAGGAAAAAGGAAGGGAGGGTCATTATTGGCGGATCACAAATTGCCGCCGCGCCGCCCATGTCGATTTTGGCCGATTTGGCCAAAAAAGTGGGGTTGGAGAAAGTTTGAGGGAACGTTATACACACCTGAATTCAAGAGACCCGTTTTGGCGGGTATGCTTGGTAGAAGAAGAGATTTCGTGGGCTGAACTATCGCAGAGAACAAGGGACGCACGAGACGAACCTCAGCTGCAAGTGCTTGCCCCACAATGTCGCTTCTTCGTACGTCGAGCTTCCCGAGCTGCGCCTCTCCAGATAAAAATAACCCACTGATTTCACAATTACATGACTCTCCAATTGCGCAGTGCCCCCTTGCTGGCTAAAATCGCCACTGGAGTGGTCATGGTGGAGTACGAGTACGCGGCCTTAACTTCAAGGGTTTAATTCCTTGTGGGTTCTGTTAACTCAAACGGGACGAACGGACTTGGGGCCCGTTTCGATTCGCATGGAGGACGCACGGTTGACCAGGAAAGTGGGCAAGGCAAGATCATTCACGAAAGTATTCCGCGTACTGTCCGGGAAGCACAGAGAGTGTGAAAATATGTGGGTGCGTATAATTATACACGCTGTACGATTCTATTGTGTGGACTGCGGTAATCGTCGCTTTATGTTATGGCATGGAAGCTCGATTTTCTCGGCCATGCCGTTGTCGTGAGGACCATCACCTTTCGGCTAACAAGAGAAAGTTTGCACGCCCGCGGGGGACGAACTGACAATTGTTCCCTTGTAGACGTAAATGGTACTGAAGATGGCTAGGCAAACCAACGTGCGGTGGACACGCGGCCGCTTATTTATGGCTCCAGTTGTCCATCTATCTCGATGCCTTTCTCAGTGGGTCTGGAACAAGGCATGCGCGCGAAAAACTCATGTACACGCGGAATGCCAAGCCGTGCGGTGCAGAAAAATGAACCCAGCACGACAGTTAACTTGACTGCTTGACTGGAGGGCCCCACACGTGTTATCGTCCAACATTCATGCGTTGGCAGATGCGCCGACTCGGAGTGAAAGTCTTGTTTACACGCCCCTTTAATCACACTATCTCCCTGCCCTGGGTCGTATTTCCAAGGCGAAAGAAAGAACCCTGCTGCGGAATTATGGAGGTCTGAACTTTGATCCGGTTGTGCAACGAGGCAAATACGCGTCCTCCTATCAATATCAAGTTGCCCTTGATCTCCCAAGATCATGATACTCTGTTCCTAAGTTGCTTTGCCCCTTTGGACTGGACTGGGGCTAGTGCAGAGAACATTAGGGGCATCAGATGTCTTTCAGTGCCTGGATTGGGATCCACAGCGCCTGCTGAATGGGGCCTGTCCATCCAACGGACTAGTAACTTGACAGTTCAATTCTATGCGATGTGCAGCATAGAAGACTGCCTCCTGATGCGATACTCCTATTCCTTCGGAGTTCGTCTCTGTATAGCAGGTAGTCACACTACCCAAGAACGGGGTGGGCATCAGAAATCTGATAGATATGATAAGCACACCCAAGGCCAACAAGCACCGTGGGCATTGGTGAAATGGCCTCTAGAGAATTGACCCCCAACAGGTATTGTGCTCTTGATTAGCCAACACGGGCACGGAACGCAACCCAACGTACTGTGACGTACAACGCAGAGCCGGCGGAGGGCATCAGCGCATCGCAATCAATGAGTGACAGAGGGTGTGTGCCCGAGAGTGGCCCCGAGTCACGAGCCATGATGCAATGCGTGCGTGAGATTAGCCAATCGGATACAAGACGTGTGCCGCGAGGCTCGCATCGCGGTTGGCGCGTGGCAGTGCCCTGCCCCCCTTCGGAGCCGCTCTGAACTCCATGCGTCGTACAAAAGACATCGCCCTCTCCATTGTTCCCTCCACAACCCCCAGAACGACGACATTGTTACCGCAGCTCTAACAAACCTTGAACACAAGCCATGTCTCACGTATGTCCCTCTCATATGCCGCTGCCGCTCGGACTCGGAAGCTGACGCAAGCACGTTGCTTAGATCGACATCGACATCGAACTCGCGGCACTGCTCAATTCGCTGAGCTTTGGACCACCGATTCCTGTGCGTGGCGGTCCACCTTCCGCTCCCTCGTTGCGATCGCCAAGAAATGACCTAAACTGATTTTTGTCCGTTGGCAGCATGCTAGCGAGCGAATAGGATTTTCAAGCACGTCCCCCCACCGTGACGTCCAGATGAGCGATGACGATAGAGGCTATCATGTACGTCGGTCATCCAGCCCGCCTCCCGTTACCTGAGCGACTGACCGTTCCCCTATCACAGTCGGACTCGACGGACTTTTCGAGCTCCTCTGTCCCGCCGTCGCGCCCACCCCCTTGTCCGTGTGCAATCTTGCAGGCCTTTGCGTGTTATCACAGCTCGGGCAATGGCTCGGAGGCCATCGACGACGCCGAGCTTTCACAGCTCGTGTTCACCCATCGCGAGGCATTCTTGGCGAGCCCGTCGGCGCATACGGGCTGTTCTGCTGGCTTTAAGGGGCTTGCATCGCTCCTGGAGAAGCGGGCGCAACCCGCGGACGGCAGCATCGGCATGGATACGGTGGGTATGCTTCGCACCGAGGCGTGGCTATTGTCAGGGTGGAGCGGTTAGGGCTAGGGATAGAACGGTGGGCAATGGAGAAGGTATTATTATCATGTGGTATTGTAGCATAGCCATTTGGATAAATGATAAATTAATCTACAACACGTCTCATACCATACTCAAACTACCCAGGAAAAGTTCATGTGCGGTGCGCAAGGGAGGATGGAAGTGGCTCCAGTGCGTTTCTGGCAGCACTTTTCCTGCCGTCGTGCCCAGAGGTGGCTTTCCAACTTCAACTGTCCGAGTCGATGACACCGGACGAAGTTTCGCAGGTGTATCGTGGTGAGGCGTTCCGAAGTGGGACGAAAAGCACAATGAGATGGTACGAGGCCGAGATAAGCCGATGCGGTTAGGCACTCTCGAAAAACGGCAAGCTGTCTCGATGGCTGTTTGCGGGATGCGGGATGCGATATTACGTCACGTGGGTGCGAAGAATTTGTATGTATTTGTTTTGGGGCTTAGAACTAGCAAACCTTGATTTCATTTCCCAACACAAGCAGGTTCAACGCTATCGACGCACCCTCAACAGACACTCAAGATGGCCTCCCGTCCGACAGTCAACGTTCGCTCAACGTCAGGCGGTAATAGATTCATTTCTCGTGCATTTTCTCCAATTCACCCGTTACTTAGAGGCTTCCTCGTCCCTCCCACTTCCCGCCGTTTTGACCGCTCCAATCCGCCTTGATGTCGTACAACAGGTCCACAGTGCGTATGAATCCTGGTCCTTCTTCATCGTACGCTCAAGCCATGGTCAGAGAGCATTGCCAAGAACAAGCGTCAGGCCTATGCCGTCAGTGAAAAAGCAGGCCACCAGACCTCTGCCGAGTCATGGGGTACTGGTCGTGCCGTCGCTCGTATCCCCCGTGTCGGCGGTGGAGGTACTCACCGTTCAGGCCAAGCCGCGTTCGGTAACATGTGTCGTGGTGGTCGGATGTTCGCACCCACGAAGACCTGGCGCAGATGGCACGTCAAGGTGAATCAGAACCAGCGCCGCTTTGCTACCGTTTCTGCTCTCGCCGCGTCCGCGCTTCCCTCCCTCGTCCTCGCTCGCGGCCACCGCATCGAAGAGATCGAGGAAGTTCCTCTCGTTGTCGGCAATGCCGTTGAGTCTTTCGGCAAGACCAAGGAGGCGGTAGCACTTCTCAAGTCCCTCCGCGCGTATCGCGACGTTGTAAAGGTCTCCAACTCGCGCAAGCTTCGTGCTGGTAAGGGAAAAATGCGCAACCGTCGCCACCGCCAGCGCCGCGGTCCCCTCGTCGTCTACAATGACGACTGTGGCATTGTCAAAGCCTTTCGTAACTTGCCAGGTGTTGAGGTTGTGAACGTCCGTCGCCTCAACCTTCTCCAGCTGGCGCCCGGTGGTCACATCGGCCGTTTTGTCATTTGGACTGAGGGGGCATTTTCTCTCCTTGACGAGGTCTTTGGTACTTCTGAGAAAGCCGCGGTACACAAGAAGGACTACATGTTGGTTCCTTGAAATCGTTGTCCTTGAGATTATGCTCACTATGTTTGCTGCGCAGCCTGCCAACTGCAAAGATCTCCAACCCAGATGTCACACGTTTGATCAACAGTTCTGAGATTCAGTCAGTTGTTCGTCCCGCGAATGCCAAAATACATAAGCGCCCATGGACACAGCACAAGAACCCGCTACGGAACAAGGCAGTACTTTTCCGCTTGAATCCCTACGCCAAGACTCTCCGCCGGCAGGAGCTCCGTACGTGATCTGTTTTATTCGTGTCGCCGTTTCGCCTTCCGCAGCGCTTATGGTTATCGCGTGCAGTGCGTCAGGAGCGCGTAAAGAAGAACAAGGGGACAAAGCCGAAGAAGAAAGCGCATGCTGCGTCGAACGCATTCCTCTCAACACTCTTCGCTCCCTGAATCCGCAGTTTGATATGAGCCATGATCCCTATTCGATGGGGATGTGCGCTCTACCAATGCGTACATATACATACACATGCCAAGACATGTTCGTTGTTATGCTACCACGCCGAAAACATGATGTTCGACTTCCTGATAAGCATGCTTGTGTCCTTCCATGATTTCCACCCCTCTGCGGCGCAAATCAGAACAGCAATTCCGGTTCGATTCTCTCCCGGATGTGATTGTGGCGGCATATGTTGGTGTCTCTGCCGTGTGCCGCACATCAGCTGTGGGCTATCTCGGGTCGATTAGCGACTTGGAAGTGATCGACCCGGAGACTATCTCTCCGTGAGACATACACAAATGGGGGAGTCAGCTCGGTCAACATTTAACCTTTTATGTAATTATACAATGCAAGCATGGCAGTGTGGTGCGTGGTGCGAGTGACAAGTAAAGGAATGCGACAAAGATAGCAATATTCGTAAGGATTATAAATAGTGCTATACGAGCGGATGTGCGTTTGGTGAAGGTTAGAGAAAAGAGCAGGTCATATGCAGATCAGAAGACATCAGAATACCTCGTTAATCTTTCTCGCGCGAGAAGATGGAATGTCGGTGTTTTGAGGGTGCAAGAGGGTTAGTAATAACTGTTATCGTCCTTCCGTTTGTGGGGTTGTAGCAGTGGTTGCTGCTGCTGCTGGGGTTGCTGGGGTTGCTTTTCTTTTCCGAAGCTCTGCCCTGTAGGAGACAGGCATGTCCATGCACGGACGAGGCTCCGCAGGCGCTCTAGAAATAATATTAGGAAAAAGGAAATAGGCGGAAGAGCAAAAAAAAAAAAAGGGGGGTAAGGGGAAAGAGGACACCTCGATCGTCAGCCGGGCGAAGGAATAACGGAATGAGAGCGGAAAAAAAAAAGTGGAAAGAGTGGAAGGCAGTACGCACCCCTCGCACGATGGCGCGCACAGGAGTGCCGCGTGAACTCCCGCGCGCTCTCGAATGCTCCCCCGCACCGCATACACACGTATGCCCCGGCCCCGACGGAATGGATGTGCAGGTGGAACGTGAGCGCGCGCACCCCGCCGAGCAGCTCGTCGCACCCGCCCCGCGGACAACGCAGGAGCCCGTCCGTGCGCTTGCTCCGCAGCATCGCCAGCGTCGCCTCCTCCTTCTGTCGGCGTCGGCGTCGGCGCCATCAAACATCAACACACACGCGCACACGATTCCGAGCGTCGGCGGGGGGGGTAAGGAGGGATGTGCGAGAGATGAGCGAGAGAGAGACGGAACGGAAACGTGCACGCACCGCCTCTTCGAGCTCGTCTGTGATCGAGGGGCGTCGCCGGACTTGCGGCGGGGTCAGTGCCCGCGTCGGGCGCCGCTGCAGGACCGGGGCCTGGCTCTCCGTCATCTCGAAGCACGTCAGGCTCGTCGGCGTCGTGCGCAGCGTCGCCTCGCTCGCCGGGGTGCTCTCGCCCGCGCCGGCAGAGCCGTTCTTGTCGTCGGAGCGTGCGTCGGCCGCCGTCGGGGCCATCATCATCATCATCGTCGTCGCCGCCGGCGGAGGAGGGGCAGGAGTAGTCGCGGGCGTGCGCGCGGGCTCCCGGGCTGCTGGATTTATGTGCAGCAGCGCCAGCGCGGCGGGCCGAGGCGGAAGCGGCTTTTCGTGGCCGCCGTCGACCTGCATCGGCACCGGCATCGCATTTTCTTTCTCCCTTTCCGACTCGGGTTCCGGTGCCGGCGGTGGCGGTGGCAGCTCGGCCGAGAACTGCTGCTGCTGCTGCTGGCGCTCAGGAACGTGGTGCGAGTTTGCTCTGGCCCTGGTGCGGCCGCTCGTGGCAGTGGCGGAGATGCGATCCGCGGGCGGCGCCGCCCCGCTCGCACTTGTACTTGCCCTCTCGAGCGCTTCGAGCGCTGCCCACCGTGCGCGGACGCGCGCTGCGACGTCCTCCGCGGCGCTGAGCTTGCGCCGTCGGGGCATGGAGCTTACCGTGCTGTAGAGAGACTCCGCGGACGACGTCGCGCTGCTGCGGCTGCTCCCGGGAAGCATCGTTGCGTAGCGTTTGTGTGGGTTCTGCTGAAAGTGGTGATGATGGTACGACGGCATTTGGCGGTGCGGACGGCTGATGGTGAGACGCGCCGTCGCGGGGGCAGCATCGGCGGCAGGTTTCCCGTTTGGGTGGAGGCGAGCGAACGGCTTTCGGCGCTCCAGGCTCATAGTGCTGGATGGGTGAACGGGAGGGAGCGGAGGGAGGAGGGAGGGAGGGGGTATGAGGGAATGGCACAGAAAGGCAGGAGCCTTGGGGAGGGGGAGGGACCAAGCAGGTGCGTGGGTGTTTTATGAGGTGAAGAGTGTGGTCTGATGAGGACCACACCGGGTGGTTTGGACACGGGAGACACGCTGCCTTGTTGTCAACGCCCCGATCTGGAAGGGGGCGAGAACCTTGGAGGTATGCGCCGGTGATACGACAGATACACAGGGTGTTTAAGGCGCAATTCCGCATGGCGTGGGTGGTGTAAGCGTCGTCCCAATCACTCCGACTGCGGCCACGAGCTGGAGGCGTGTTGCATCACGTGATGATGGGAGTTGGTCTAGCTGGTGGCGACGGGCGCCAAAGGGCACGTCACCGGGGGTGGCATGAGGGAAGACAAAGTTGGAAGGATCGGAGTAACCGAGAGAGCGAGAGAGGCGGTTGCGCATTCCATGAAGGTCGGCCCTAGGGCAATGGAGTACATCTAGCACGCGTTAGCGGTGTGGCCTGCGCGAACCGGACAAGCCAGAGGCTATGCTGTAAAGTTTCATGTTCTCGTTGAGACAAGGTGGGCCGAATACCTAAGACCTGAAACATATTTGGAAAAAGTCTGATGTTCGAGATACTTTCGATTCCTGAAAGTGGGAGCCCTTGCGTTCGCGCCGATTCGTTGGAGAGCCCGTAATGGTGCTTCGCCGTGGCTGGTAAAGGAAGACCCACCGTATGTGTGATAGACGGGCGGGGGTGAGGAGCCATTAAGAAGTGGGAACCCAGGCGGAATGGCGCATGGTCCGCATAATTTTAAGTGAAGCCGAGTGCCATTGATGGAGTGCCCGGCGCGTTTCCATGGAAGTGCGAGTCACCTCGAGAGAGGCAACCAAGATCATTGCGCCAGTCCAGTCTTCAAGGACGAAATTATACACAGGTGTACCTCCGATCGGTGATAGAACCAAGTGCAAAAACTCCGTTCGGATATAGAGATGCCGTCGTTTCCGACAAACATGGAGCCTCGAATCATTATCGCGGTAACGGGTGATTTGAGAGAACCCGTTTCTAGAGTGTCCGAGACTCATTCTGGTCTCAGCGATTGGGGACGTAGGCTGTACTTATTTAGAAACTGTCACCGGGCTTGCAGCATCCTATACATGGCCTACTCATGCCGGATACCCTGTTGGTGACAGACAACGTGAAACGGATGCCCAAATTGTCAAGGGTTTGGGCTCACCTTGAAAAAGGGACTCACGCGAAAAGGCAGTGGATTGATTGCATGACGATAATAAACGTACACGAGTCAACTCATCTGAGCACCCAACTCTGTTTCTTTCGCCTTCCGTGCGGCAGCTTCCTTCGCTTCTGAGAGTGGCCTCCTCCACTTGGGTGGAGGTGGGTCCCACACGCCAAGCTCTCTCTTGAGCTCGCCGAGATCCTGCGCCCACCGCTCTTCCCAGTAGACCGTGATCATGCTCTGCGCTGCGCTCCCGCAGCGCAATGCCCACGGTACGTACTCTGAGAAGAAACGTGCGCGTTTGGCAGCATTCAGACGGATCACGGCCGCCGTGGACAGCGCGGCAGACGGCAGGCCAAGGTTCGCAAACTCGAACACCTTGAGTGCGAGCTCGTACTCGACCGAGACGGGGAGGCCACACAACGCGTGGTAGAAATCATGGCACTCACGGTACCGCTGCATGACATACGCGAGCTCTGGGTCATCGATGTAGTGGACCTGCGTCATCGGCATGAGGACATGGTATAGTCGGAGCGAGCCATTTCAAAACGGATGTAGAGAGACGCACCGGCTCGCGCGTGTCGGGGGTGACGCCGCATCGTTCGAGCCAGGTCACGTAGGTGTGCCCAAACGTATTCTCCGGCAGACGCGCAAGCGCCGCCATGTCGATAGTTGCAGTGTTAATTCGTGGACGCTCCTTTAGGATGCGACGCCCTTCCTCGCTCTCGAGCATGTGATCCAGCAGACGTGGAAGCACAGGACCCGCAGTCGTCTCTCCGAGAGTGGCCACCATGTCTACGCGGCACCGATTTGTGAACCGTGGCGGGAAAGTAGTGAGAAATAATATTAATTACCTGCTCTGCGTGGGTCTGCAAGCGACATGACCGCTGATCCGACCGCCAGAAAAGCATTCTCGAACCAGTTCAGGGGAATGTGCCCCGCATATGCTGGTTCCGTCTTGAGAGAGCGCGTGTGTGTGAGAGAAGAGCGGTGCAGGACAGGAGCGGAAGCAGCGAGCACGCTGCGGCGCAGTGTTGGTTGGGCAACGCGTCGTGCAGCCAGAACAGACATTTGTTGTTCGTTTAGTTCAGAGCGCGTCGCGGCGCCGCCAAGTCATCAGTCGACCTCAATCCAGGGTTAGGGTCAGCCTCGCCTGGATTTGTCAGCCGCGCCTGACTCGCTTGTCTCTCAACACGACACGATGAGCAGCGGCAACACAGAAACTCAAGTCGCGGTCCCAGCTGCAAATGCCGTCGTTCCGAAGCAAAAGAAACTCAAGCCTGCACGGAAGCAGGTAAAGCCCGGTGATATCGACAAAGAAACCGCCCCGCAGACAGGGAAAGAGTACAGTGCGTGTCCCCGCGTTCTGCTCGGCCTCACCCAGCGAGTGCTCACCCAATGGTAGACATATGGTATAACAAATGGGCTGGAGGAGACAGGGAGGACAACTACTCCAAGTACGTATTTCCCTGGCTTGCTTTGGCACGCGTCGTCGTGGGCTAATTGTCCTTTCTTTCAGCAAAACAAAATCTCAAACGCGTTGCAACATCAAGAAAGATGCTGGCCTGACGCGCGCAAACACGACGGGGATACGTTATTGTTGTCTCTTCTTCGCCCGCGGGTGCTGCCCCTATGGCTGGGAGTGCGAGTACCTGCACGCCCTCCCCGACCCCGAACGCGCGTTGCCCGATTCGAGTAAGGACTGCTTTGCGCGCGACAAGTTTTCCGACTATCGCGACGACATGGGAGGGGTCGGCACGTTCACACGACAAAACCGCACGCTCTACGTTGGGCGGATCAAAGAGACGGGCGCGGGTCCAGAAACGGAAGAGGTCGTGAGGCGACATTTCAAGGAGTGGGGCGAGATTGAACACAGTGCGTCTCATCCACCTGCACATACGCTCTCTCTTTGCGGATATCATCTTACCGACATTTTGACCGTCTCCAGTACGTGTCCTGCAGTATCGTTCGGTTGCGTTCGTCACGTACGTCTCTGAGCACCATGGGCAGTTCGCCAAGGAGGCGATGGCCTGCCAGTCCTTGGACAATGACGAAATTCTCAACGTCCGTTGGGCGACGGAAGACCCAAACCCTACCTCCAAGGTGGCAGAAAAACGTCGCCTGGAGGAGATGGGCCAGGCTGCTATCCGTGCCAGGATGGACCCGCGTGTGGTCGACGCCATGCAGGCCGTCCGTGCGCTCGAAGAGGGCCGCGACTACCATGCGGACGACGGTGTTATGGATGAGGAGGTAGAAGCCGAGGTCGACGGCCCTGGAGGAAAACGGAGACGAATTGAAGGGCCTGAGGCGGAGGAGCCCGAAGGTATAGAGGAGCCGCCTGTAGCCCAGGATCCTGTGCAAGAGGGGCCTCGGGGATTGCTGAGTGCCGAGACGCTGGAGAGTCTCCGTTATTTCTCTGCGCTACGCCAGAAGAAAGGCGCGGCACCCACTCCTCCTCCGGCCAAGGCTCAGTTATCTGCTCCGGGCTTAGGACTCGGTGACTATGGGAGCGACGATGAGGATTAGGCATTTTGTATATCCATGACCAACTTTGCTGGCTTATCGCGCGAAGCAAAGACGAATGGGAGCCCCGTCAATCCGCCCAGTAGCTACTATATATGTGCTGTACAACATACAAACGTCCAAGTCGGCAAGTCGGCAGACATCATAAGGGGTCAGCGCCGGTCAGCGTGAGTTGCAACTATCAGATCAACCATCGGCGATGGAGAGCATGCGGATCCGCTCGTTCTCCTCCGCAAGATCCTCATCTTCCTTCTGGCGGCGGTACTTGGACAGATCCCAGTCATCGTCCTCCTCGTCGGAATCCTGGAACCACTCAGGGTTGTACTGGAACAGGTCGCGCCCGCTCATGCCGCTGTTCTTGCCCGCCGCCGCCTGGGCAACCTTCGCTTTGCGCATCGCGTCCGCCTCGGCCTCCTTCTTATTCATCCGCGTTTGTTTCCATAGCGCGAATGATTCGCGCGTGACGGGCGTTAGGTTGGAACCGAGTTTGTGTCGCTGCGTACAGACGCAGAGAGGGGGAATTCGGTCACGCATGCGGCGGATGACTGGCGTTTGTACGGACGCACCTCTACTTCTAAGAACTCCTCCAGGCTGATCATGTTCGCCTTCTCTGCCTCCTCCATTGCCTTCCTCTGGGACTTGAGGACGAACCCTGGTGGGAGAGCGTGTCGATATTGACACAATTCCCCGTTCGGACATTGCCAGAACCATCCGAACCTGGAATGGGGGGGGAGGTGAGAAACCGAACTCTCTATGTAAACACCAAACTTATGAGATCTTCACTTTTGTGTCTCGACAGCCTCGATGAAATACTTGCACACGATCTAAAAATTCAAAGAAAGTCGAGAGGGTGGGAAGATCAGAGCGGGAACGGAACGCATACGTCTGTCGTAGTTCGTGGGTTCCCATGCTTGGACATGATGACGCTCCGTAGCTTTTCCTCGTCCCACTTGTCCATGGTGTCTGTATGGCACACACACATAACATCTCGGTCAAGATGTCGGGGCCCTCATCCAAAGCCAAAGACGCACCTTCGAGCTTGTCCTCCCGCTGATCCTCATACAGATTCCTCTTGTCCACTCTCCGCCCTACATCCCGGTCGTGGCTGAATTTGCACTTGGTGCCCTTCTCGCAGCGGCCGGCCTTGAAAAATTCGCACAGCACCGTCTTCGGATCCACGCCGAAGGGCACCTTCTGCGTCTGCACGGGCTTGAAGAGCGCGGCCTCCTCCTTCCGGCGCTTCTCCTCGTCGGCCTTCTCCTTCGCGCGCAGCTCCTTCTCCCTCTCCTTGGCGAGCGCCTCGGGAGACTTTCCGGACACCGCAGCCTGCGCCTGGATCTGGGCGACCTGCTTCTGCACCTTGGCAGACTTGTTTTTCTTTTTGAAAAATTTGTTAATGTTTTTTACGCATTTAGGGTCGCGTCAGTCCGTGGTGTTGACGAGTCGGTAGCCAAGAGGTGGAACGCACATTCTTCAAGCCAAAGGTCTGCGTGTCGTCAGCGTGGAAGTCAGGGGATGCGCAGAAATCTGGCTCGCCTTGTCGACTTTGACCTTTGAAGACGATGAGCCCTGGTTCTGTTGTTTTTTTGGAGGCATATTTAAGCAATCTCAGCCTGTGTGTGAGCGTCACAGAGGGACGATGGGTGGATCGGGTTAAGGTTTGTGGTGCCACGTGCGCGACTGACTCGAAATAGGATCACCTCTATCGATCAACGGGGCCATCTCCCTTGGTTGTTCGGCCACCACGGACCAAAACTTACTCCGCGTACCACGGTATTCCGGGTGTACTGTATGGCCTCGAGTGAAGGAAGCATGGTGACAAATCGTGGCTCACCTGAAATGTCCCGGAATCTCCGATAACGTCCATAAAGGGACTTCCGCCCCCGGACAAGTCTACACTAACACCTTGACTAACACTAACACTAATACTACAGAGTGGATGCCCATGGCCCACTTCGTATGACAGTGATAAACCTCAGACCAACCATCTTCCCTGTTTCCCAACAATTGTTGATTTGCCCGCGTAATCACGCAAGTTTATTGTGTTTTAGTGTAAGGCGAAAGCTTCTCACCTCATTCGCGGTCTTACCGTGACATATGAATGATTTGATGCCCTTTGGCCGGGGCCTTTGCTTGTATCATCGCTGACTCCACTCCACATTGCTTGGCCGGCATCAACCTAACGAACCTATTGGACCCACTCGTGAGGCTTTACGTTGATCCTCCCCTGATTTTGGCGATCGAGGCAGCGGGTCTCC
>WTXF01000382.1:0-21512 GCA_022496215.1 Russula brevipes | reverse complement strand
GTAGGTTGACTATGACGCAATATCAGATAGGGAACTGGACAACAGATCGCAGTTGGATGTCATGGCAAGGAACAGGAACAGGAATTGATGGGAAATGTGGCGGAATAGGATGGAGCAAAAACTGAAAGACGAGAAGTGACGTATCACATGTGGAAAGGACCTACGAGGGGCATCATCATCTTTCATAACGGCACCCGCATAGATGAGTTTGAAAGCATTAGGGGGTATATGCGTGTGCTCCGAAAGGGTCTGTCGGAAGGCGGCAAGTTTTGTGTCGAGCGGCGGAAGCGGAATCTGTAGGCTGGGTATTTGTGGATCAGGGGCAGTGAGACGGAAATGATGCCCGAGCACAAGGGTGAGTGGGTGAATGGGAAAGGTGCGGGAAGGAGCACGGTAAACGCGAGGCATGTCAGGGGTCGAAACCGGGAAAAAAAAGTACGGGGAGGTACAAACCGTTCGCGTCCCCATTTGACGGTGAGGACATATTTTTTGTTGTCTTGGCCAAAAAGGCCGCGGAAACGGGAATAGGCGAGAGAGAGTATGATGGCGACGAAAGCTGCGAGGGTATAGTACGAGTGAGGGGGGAGGAACAGTGTATCTATGCGCATGAAGGAAGCCACAATTGTCGGCGGTTCCGGGGGGCCACGGACAGTTCGCGCAGCAGCACAGGTCAAGTCATCCGGTTCTGTCCCTCCTCCGTCGTTGCTTTTAGAAGAACAGAGCCGGCCAACTCCCTTTCCCTCGCTCTCCCATCTCCCCCTCCTCCACAATGTCCGATTCCTTGTCTGCCTCTCCCAGACCCTCTGTCTTCCCCACTCCTTCCCGAGATCCACCCGGCCCGCCTTCGTCCCGCACCACCGTTGCCATCCTGGCCCCCAGAGGCACCGGGGCAACTCCAATACCCGCCAGTCTACAAGCAAAAATGGTAGCCGTAAGCGTCATTCCTTTCTCCGCTCATTCCTATACCCTTATGCTCCCGATATTGTCCTCCAGATGGCGAAGCGGGTACCGCAGACACCAGATATCGACGGTGCTACCGCCGCTTTCAAGCGCGTCAGTCTCGGGGCACCTACCATTCAGCCGCGAACACCCTCTGGTGGCCCGCCACGTCCAGTCTTTTCTCCCGGAATGGCTGCGCGCCGTAACAAACCTTTGTTCAAACTTAGTGACATCACCGGTGAGCAGGAACCTTGTGACAGCGCGGCAGGCGCCGATGGGGCCGCAGGCGTCCCGACCGATACAGAGCCCCCTCGCCGTCCCGCGGCTGTGACAGGCACCCCGTTTGCCAACTTCGGGAAGATCGTGTATGCACTCCTTCTCGTTGGCCGGTTCCTCTTCGCTCATTGATTCGTTTCGTAGCGATCCGTCCGGCGCCCTCAACTTCAGTGGCAAAGCAATTTTACACGCCTCAGGCGTTGACTTTTCCAATGGTCCCTCCTTCGCCATCAATATGGATCAACTCCAGCTTGGTGAAGAGCTCGGTAACGGTGCCTACGGTACTGTCAAACGAGTCCTCCACAAACCCACCAACGTAGCGATGGCGATGAAGGTACATTTTGTCTCAGCTTCCATGATCATTGTTATGCTTACTTCCTACCTCTACTGCAGGGAAATTCGTCTAGAACTCGACGATACCAAGCTAAACGCGATCATCATGGAACTTGACATTCTCCACCGCGCCGTCCACCCGTCGATAGTCGAGTTTTATGGCGCGTTCTTCATAGAATCTTGTGTTTACTATTGCATGGAGTATATGGATGCTGGCAGTCTCGATAAACTATATGGTGTCGGGGTGCCCGAGCCGGTCTTAGGTCGCATTGTCTCATTCATGGTTAAAGGCCTCAAATTTCTCAAAGATGAATTGCAAATCATTCACCGAGGTATGTGCGACGCTTCTCTGCAGACCAGGCTTGTTCATCATACCAAAAAAATTTACGCCAGACGTCAAACCCACGAATGTTCTCCTTAACAAACGTGGCGATGTCAAACTCTGTGATTTCGGCGTTTCTGGACAGCTCGAAAAATCACTTGCCAAAACAAATATCGGATGTCAAAGTTACATGGCACCCGAGCGCATCAAGGGCGAATCCCACAACACACTCAGCACGTACACCGTCTCATCTGACGTGTGGTCTGTCGGGCTGGCAACGCTTGAGATCGCCCTTGGGAAATATCCTTATCCACCTGAGACCTATTCGAACGTCTTTGCCCAACTTAACGCAATCGTCCATGGTGATCCACCAGAGTTACCTGATACCTATTCAGAAACGGCACGCGATTGGGTGAACAGGTGCCTCGTAAAGCGCCCGGAGGGCCGAGCTACATACGCTCAATTATTGGTACGCCATTCTGCCCAGCATATTTATCCGGTCTTACCAATATCTGGTATGGTGCAGAATCATCGATTCTTACAAGAAGATGTGCAACGCAATGTTGACATGCGAGGATGGGTGGCGGACGCTTTGCAGTGGAGAGACGTGCAGAAACAGCAAAGGCGGTCGCACCAGCAAGAAGAGCAGCTGCACCCAACAGACACTCTACGACCATCCTAACTTTGCTGATAGCCGACCTGCCGAACGTTCGCTGACCTTGCTATCTGGCACAACCCAGAGGCGTCCGGACATAAACGCTCCCATCTCCGCCGGCTTCTATTACACATCCCTACACCGGCGTACCCATCGAACACGCCAAAATTTGCGTACACGCCTCTACTCAACCATGGTACTGTTGCCACACTCTCGAAAGACGGACATGTTGCTCTAGACCCCAGGAGAGCTGCCAGAGATAATCATAGAGGTGCTTGGGAAGCTGGAGGTTTATCTGGGCCCCCGCGAGGTCGGGGAGGTGTCATCCGGCATGCAGGCTCATTCCGGAGATTCGATGTATGTAGTTAGACACTGGTGCGCGTAATTTATAGTTGTTTGTGTGGTGCACAGCGGTTGAGCGGGCCGAGATTGTGAGTCGATCAATCAAATGAAATCAATCAATGATTTGACTCGGTAACACTCAATTCTGGTCCTTCATCATCATGTTTCCACCCCACGACAGTGAGTCTCCTGCTCGTCCTGCTCGACACAAACCCGTTTATCTATCGCTTTATTTCGCCATAGTCTCAGCAGCATTTAGTTTCCCCGAGGAGGAGGAAAAAGTATTGAAGTTTTGGCGCGGGATTGACGCGTTCCAAACCAGCCTCAAGCTCTCTCAAGGTCGTCCCGTATATTCCTTCTATGATGGGCCTCCATTCGCTACCGGGTTACCACATTATGGTCATCTCCTCGCTGGGACGATCAAGGTATGCAGCGGCTCCCCACCATCTATCACCTCCGGGCGTCCGTTTTCTATCTGACCCGGGGATGCGCATCGTCGCGGCATAACTGCAGGACATCGTCACGCGCCACGCGCACGTCTCTGGCTTCCACGTGCCGCGCCGTTTTGGATGGGACACGCACGGCGTGCCCGTCGAGCACGAGATTGACAAGAAGCTCGGCATCACGTCGCGCGCGGACGTGCTCGCGATGGGCATCGACAAGTACAACGCTGAGTGCCGCGCGATCGTCATGCGCTACTCGTCCGAGTGGCGCGCCACTGTCGAACGCATGGGCCGCTGGATCGACTTTGACAACGACTACAAGACGCTCAATCTTAGCTTCATGGAGAGCGTCTGGTGGGCGTTCAAGCAGCTCTTTGACAGGGGCCTCGTCTATCGTGGTCTCAAGGTCATGCCCTACTCGACGGGCTTGCTCACACCGCTGTCGAACTTTGAGGCTGGACAGAATTATAAGGAGGTCAACGACCCGGCGGGTGGGATCATTCACCACGAGACGCTTTCTTGATAATGATCTTCGCGCATTTTTCCACAGTGACTGTCGCGTTCCCGCTCGTAGACGATCCAAAAACGTCACTTCTGGCGTGGACGACGACGCCATGGACGCTTCCTTCCAACCTTGCCCTTTGCGTACATCCCGACTTGACTTATATCAAAATCTACGACGAGGAGCGCGGCGAGAATTACATCCTTCTGGAATCTCGCTTAGTGGCCCTCTACAAGGACCCAAAAAAGGCCAAATTCAAGAAAGTCGGTCAGTTCAAAGGCGAGGACCTGAGAAGCTGGAGGTACACCCCGATGTTCGAGTACTTCACGGAAAAGGTATGTAAACCCGTCATTTCCCTGGGATTGGAATCCTCTTCTTAATAGCTGGTTCGTTACCCAGTATGAGGACAGAGCCTTCCGCGTACTTGTGGACACGTACGTGACGGATAAGGACGGCACAGGTATCGTTCACCAAGCACCCGGCTTTGGTGAAGATGATCACCGTATCGCACTTGCTTATGAAGTCATCAGTGCGGACGAGATGCCACCTTGTCCCATTGACGATGCTGGTAGGTTCACGAGCGAAGTGCCAGACTTTGTCGGGCAGTATGTGAAGGTTAATAATATCTGACGTGATTGAGTTTACGACACACGCGGGCTCATACTTTCACCAGGATGCAGACAAAGAAATTTTGAAAGTGCTCAAGGCGAAGGGCAGGCTCGTGAGACATGACCAGGAAAGACATCAGTATCCTTTCTGTTGGAGGTCGGGACGATGCCTTGTGGTGATTTCACGTCTTAACTACCTCACTGACAGGTCGAATACTCCTATCATCTACCGCGCTTTCCCGGTGTGGAATGTGAGAGTGTCACATCTCGTCGACGACCTCGTAAAGAACAACAGCGAGACTCGATGGTCCGTTCCCGTTCATATTCGCAGATCTCTCAATAGTCCTGAATGATAATAACGACTCCTCTCTTCGCAGGGTTCCGCAGAACGTTGGTGAGAATCGATTCGGCAACTGGCTTGCCAATGCACGAGACTGGTCCATTTCTCGGAACCGCTATTGGGGCACACCGATTCCGCTGTGGGTGTCTGAGGACTTTGAAGAAGTATGATTCTTAGCCCACTTTGAATGGTGAGACCGAACATTGATGCCAAGCATAGGTCATCGCAGTTGGCTCCGTCACTGAACTGGAGGAGTTATCAGGTGTTAAAGGTATCACGGACCTGCATTCAGACAAGATCGACCACATCACCATCCCATCACAAGAAGGCAAGGGTATTTTGAAGAGGATCCCAGAGGTCTTTGACTGTTGGTTCGAGTCCGGAAGGTGAGCAATAGTCGCCCAAATTGCGCGCTATATTACCCTCTGAGCGTTCGCCTGCATAGTATGCCCTACGCTCAGATTCATTACCCATTTGAAAACAAGGAACTGTTCGAGAGTACCTTCCCAGCGAACTTCATCTCTGAGGGCATTGACCAGACCCGGGGTTGGTTTTACACGCTGCTAGTACTATCTACGCACCTATTTGGCAGAGCACCTTGGCAAAATCTCATTGTCACCGGTCTTGTCCTCGCCGCGTGAGTCTTCTTATAGGGCTCGAACCTTTGCATGACTCCATTTGCTCACCATATTCAGCGATGGTAAGAAATGAGCAAGAGTCTCAAGAATTATCCCGATCCTACATTGATACTTGATCGGTACGGAGCGGATGCCACGAGGTTTGTTCTTTGCCGCTATTTGGGAGGCCCACATGTCTGAGACGACGTCGGTATGGCAGGATGTTTCTCGTCAACTCACCTATAGTCCGTGGCGACAATCTGCGCTTCCGAGAAGAGGGCGTGCGGGAGGTTATCTCACGGGTGCTTCTTCCCTGGCTCAACTCTTTCCGGTTCTTCCTTGGCCAGGTTGCGCTCCTGAAAAAGGCGGCCGGTCATGAGTTTAGATATGATGCCCATGGCCCGTATCGAACAATGTCATGGACCGCTGGATCTTGGCTCGGTGTCAATCGCTTATCAAACTTGTCAAGGAGGAGATGGCGGCGTACCGCCTATACACCATCATACCACGACTGCTTGACTTGATCGACGAACTCACGAACTGGTACATCCGTTTCAATCGTCGGCGGCTCAAAGGGGAAGATGGTCTAGAAGAGACAGTAATTGCATTGAATACGCTCTTTGAGACCCTGTTCACACTCTGTCGAACGATGGTGAGCGAACATTTATGGCTTGCCTATTTCCGCCTTTCTGAATCTCGAGAAGTCATCCTATACCCCTTTCCTCACAGAAAATATCTACCAGTCCTTACGGGCATATATACCTGAGGATCTAAGCGCAGGCGATACACGGTCGGTGCATTTCTTGCTCTTCCCAGACGTTAAGGAGGAATATTTCGACCCTACTATTGAACGTCAAGTGAACCGGATGCAAACCGTCATCGAACTGACCCGAAACATCCGCGAGCGCAACAATTTAAGTCTCAAGGTACGTAAAATTGACCAAGGTGATCAAGATAGTGAACGGATCGCTAATCGTCATCACTCCAGACTCCGTTGAAGGAACTACTTGTGTTCCACCCTGAGAAGGGATATCTAGAAGACGTCCGATCTCTGCAGAGATACATCCAATCTGAACTCAACGTTCGTGATGTCGTCGTCACTTCGGAGGAAACAACCGCGGGAGTGAGGTATCGCGCTGTCGCCGATTGGGCTGTCCTAGGACGGAAACTACGCAGCAACTTGGGCAAAGTCAAAAGTGCGCTTCCCGGCCTTACGAGCGATGATGTCAGATCGTACACGCAGACGGGTCGCGTGACCGTTGCGGGCATCGAGCTCGTCGAGGGCGATCTTGTTGTGCAGCGGTACATCGAGGTACCCGAGGGCGAAGGCTCGTACGCGACACACACAGACAACAATGTCGTCGTGCGCCTCGACATCCAGGTCCACCCGGAGCTCGCGCGCGAATGGCTGGCGCGCGAGCTCATCAGCCGCGTGCAGAAGCTTCGCAAAAAGGCGGGGCTGCAGGCTACAGACGACGTCGAGGTGTACTACCGATTCGAGGAAGGCGCCGGGGCGGAACTGCGCGATGCGATGCGGGAACATGCGGAGGTCATCGAGCGGACCGTGCGGAGTGTCCCCGCCGATGTGAGCGAGCGCAAAGCAGGCTCGGTCGTCATCATCGAGGAGGAGCAGGAGGTTGCGGAGACTAAATTCTTACTGTTGCTATGTCGGTCATGAGGGCGTGCGCAGTGACATACATACGAGCAAAAGGAAGGCAGAAGACCTGTATTACACTGTGTAACTAGAATACAGATATATCAGACGCACGTCATTTTTTGGTAGAGCCGAAGCCGCTGAAGCCCATCATGTTCATCATGTCGTCGCCGCCGTCGACTTGCATCGCTGCGGCATCCTTCGCGAGCTCGAGACGCGCCTGTTCTCGCTCTGCCTTCTTCGCGGCCTTCTTCTCTTCGCGCGCGGCCAGCTCCTTGTCGCGTATCTCTGCGAGCCGCTTGTCAAAGTCGAAGGCCTTTGCGTTTGAGGCCTCTTTGGTCTGCGCGCGCAGAGCGGCGATTTTAGCGCGGACCTGCTCGACGGTGGAGCGCTCTATCCGCGTGGTCTGTCCGAGAGTGCGTAGATCTGTCCATCGTTTGCAAGTAACGCGGGTATTTCATCGCCGAGTCAGTGTCACGAAGGGAAAGGCGAGATGGGGAACGGAAAGGAAAGAGAGGAAAGGAAAGGGATCACCGACGCGCTCGCCCGTTGATGTGGTCCAGGTAGCCGACGCTGTCCTTGTACGTCCTGTTGCAAGTCTCGCAGTGGAAGCCTGGCTGCCCGGGGCCCCTGGCGCCGGGGTTCTGGACGACCATGGTCTTGCCCAGGTTCTTTTCGAGCTCGAGGTCATGCTCTCGCCGTTTCATGAGCTCGGTGGCCTTTGGGAGGTCCTTCTTCTTTGCCTTGATAGGCTTCTTGCCTGGAGAGGAACGGTGTTAGCGTCGCGCATGGTGGGTGTGTTGTGGGTAGTAAGAGTCGCGTGCCTTGCTTCATGCGCTCCTCGTTTTCCTGCATACGCAACCTCTCCTCCTCGTCCTTTTGGCGCGCTTTCTCTGCGTATTCTTCCTTGTCCCATTTTCTCCGAAAGTCGGTATCGGCGGCTTTGGCGGCATACGCGCCCTGTTTGTTGTCAGCCATGGCGATACAGTAAGCGAAAGTGGCAGAGCAGCGGAACCACGTAACAGGCGCCCGCGCCCAAAAGTGGACTTTCCTTTCCGTCTGGCAACAAACTCGGCGCGCGGCGCACAACTTCGCAGCGCACTCCTTATTCGATGCTTCCACGACACTGAAACGACGGCACAACAATGGACATCGATCCCGAAGATCTATCCTTCGTCACAGCCTTTCCCCTCCCCTTCCGCGTCCTCTTCCTCGCTGGTGTCGGCATCCTCGGCTGGGCTGCGAACCTCCATGGCCTCCGCCTCCTCGGCATAGATGCCGCCAGCGCACTCGATCTGCGCGCGCACGAGCGCGCATACGCCCTCCCCCTCCCCCTCACCCCCGACGGCCGACACGCGCACGGCGGGCTCAAGGCCGCGGACTCCCCCGTCCCCGCGCTTCATACGCCGGTTTATCGCCTCGCGCTCTGGTATGGCCTGTGGCTCGTCGCCACGTGGGCGCTCTACCGCTTCGCCACGCACGGCAGCGCCGTGCTCGTCGATTTTTTCAAGTATATGCCCGCCGTGTGCGCGCTCGTCGTCCTTATCTTTATGTTTTCCCCGAACGACGTTATGCAAAAATCGGAACGCGACGCGTTCATCCTGTGCGTTCATCCTTCTTCCCCCCCGCATTTTTTCTGTGGCGTTTGTCTAATAAACCGAACAATATAGGAGCATCAAGAGGTGCTTATCATCGCCCTTGAACCACCGAGTGTATTTCTCGGACGTGGTTTTCGCCGACATCTTCACCTCATACGCCAAAGTACTGGGAGATGTTTGGCTGTCGCTCTGCATGCTACTTCCCGGGGGCAGTCTCCTCAGACTCCCGACACAAAATGGTTGGTATAGATGGATTTTACCGACATTGATGAGGTGCGTTTTCGTTTCCCGTCGGACCTCCTCGCTTGAAGCGGACTCCTCAATGTGACCCAGCCTTCCATACCTCGTACGCTTTCGACAATGCGTGGTCGAATACACGAGCCCGTCAAATAACAGTCGTCGCCCACTCTGGAACGCAGTGAAATATGCGAGCTCGTTCCCTGTTATTTATCTGTCCGCTGCGCAGCGACTCGTCATGTCCGAGATCCTCGCCCAAAATGGTGAACAGGTCGGCGAAGAAGCGTGGCGCGGAGAGCACACGCTTTACCGTCTTTGGTACGTGTGGATGCCCCCCCCCTTCCTCTCACGCACTTCTTCCTCATGTTGGTTGGGTTGAAATTTTCAGGCTCCTTGCCGCCTTCGTCAATTCGATGTATTCGTTCTGGTGGGACGTGACGAACGACTGGGGCTTTGACCTCTTGCAATTTACGCCAAAATTGAGACGTCCCCGTCAGCACTCCTTACCTCGCGCACTCGTCCTTCCTGCCATGCAGGAGCGCGATCAGTCTATCACTTCTCCCCGGAACAGCACGACATCAACATCGCCCTCTCCCTCCTCGCCACCACTACTGCCGCACGCGCGCCCACATCCGGTGCGCGTGCATCCATACGGGCTTCGTCCCCGTCTTCTGTACCCTCTTCCAGTATACCCACTCGCCGTATTTATCAATTTGGTCCTTCGCCTCACGTGGAGCGTCAAGTTATCGACTCACCTGCATGCGAAAGCGCAAGGAGAAGGCTCGTTCTTCATTTTCTGGATAGAGGTTGCGGAGCTCGTGCGAAGATGGGTGTGGGTGTTCATCCGCGTCGAATGGGAAATCGTAAAACGCGATCAGGAGGGCGCAAAGCACACGGACCAGAGTGATGTGGATGCGGATCCCGAGAGCATGGAACTCTTGAGTACCAGGACTACCAGCGTTGATGAACCCGCGCTCAGGGATCGACATAGTTGAGGGTGGCAGGCCCCAGGTACGACACATCGAGCACTTTACACACATACATACATACAGGTTCTCCTAGTGACGTTTGTTCATGGGCACATATATGCCCCTTCGGACAAGACGTTCTATGTATCATCCGTTTGACGCTAGAGTATGCTACAACGAGATTCTTGTAATAAATCCATTTCCTTGGGGGGTATTGAAAAGATATAATGTGCGAAAGTGTTCCAAGCTTCCGATCAAATTAGTAGCTAGCACTGGCAGCAACCGTCCGCTGCTTCAACCCGGCAGCAAGGACGCCCTCCATGGACGGCCCCGATCCGACGCGCTCCCTAACGCCAAGGCCGCTGCCCTCCAAGCCCTCCAACACGCCCCTCCACACCGCCTCGTCAGCCGTCGGCCCGCACACGCCCGTCGCGCGCACCGCGCCGTCCAGCACGCGCCCCGCGGCAAACGCGACGGGCAGCCCAACCGTTCGCGCCATGGCGGACGCGCGCGCGTCGCCGTACGCGGTGAGCGTCGAGGTGTGCACCTGCTCTGTGCCCGTGCGCCGGTCGCGCGCCACGATCTCGTGGTGTAGCAGGACAAGGTCGCGCTCGTGCGGGGCGTAGCGCAGGGCGTGCGCGAGGTGCGCCGCGAGTGCGTCCGCGGGTGGGATTGGGGTGCTGGCGTGTCGGCGGGGTGGTAGTAGCTCTGGGAGTGCCGAGGAGGGGGAGGGGTCGGCCGAGGGGACGAGGTGGAGCCAGGTGAGGGCTTGGAGGAGGGCGGGGATGCGAGAGGGTGGGAGGACGGTGGCGAGCGCGGACTTGAGCGATGGGAGGTCGTTGTCGGGTATGGCGATGTTGAATTTCTGTTCTAGGGCGAGACGGGTGAGAGAGGGCCAGTGGTCCAGGACGATGGTCTTGGAAGACTCTAGGAGGCCTATGGTGCTGAAGGAGTGCATCAGAGATGCAAAACCGGGGTATCTAGTAAGGCGGTCGTTAACATTCGGAATTTCTATGGGCAGCAGGGGTGCCATCTCACCTGAGCGTCCCTCGTAACATGGTGCGGAGATCCTCATCCTTCAGAGAGTACGTCTCCGCGTACTGCATGCTATTCCTGTTGGCAAGACCCTCAAGCTTCAAAACATTCGAAAGAGGCACATCAGGGAAGTTCTGAAGGAGCAAACGCTCTCCTGGAATTTCCCAATTCTGACGGAATGTACCATCAGAGACCTTTTTGGTCAAAAAGTGTGCGCGCGCGTAACGACCGTACCTGTCCGGCGAGACGGAAGCTCGCACCTTCGCTCGCAGCTCGTAGGACGCCACGAGGGCTCCAGCTGAACTTGTAGCCAAGCGGAACGCCCTCCGCGACATCGGGAGCGGGAAGACCGCCGCAGAACGACGTGAAGCTCACAATTTGCTTGTCTTCGGATCGCAGGCGGGACAACAGCGAATGAGCAGAGCAGTGGTCTATTCCAGGATCGAGGCCGATTTCATTCAAAAAGAGAACGCCCACTGAGCGTGCGCTGGTGCAGAGAGTCAATCTATGAATGATCCCGGAAGTTTCTGGGGGCATCATACCGCGAATGAAACGATCGCATGGCCGGCGATACGTAAGAAGCGGTCACCATATGTTTCTTGTGCTCGAGGCATAGGTCTGCCACAAACGGGTGCAGTGGGGCTGGGAGTAGACTAGAACAAGGTGTGAGAATCGCTGACGGGCGGCACTCGTCGAGGGACGTTGAGAATTACCTGATGACGATGTCGGACTCATTCACCAGCTGGCTTACTCGAGATCGGTCGTCCATGCTAATGAGGAGAGCGCTTGCATTGGAATGAGCCGCAACGAGGCGCTCTGCTTCCTGAAGGGCATTGCTGGCTAAGGCGCGCCCAATGTTCGTCATGTTGCGTTTGAAAGGCCAAAGTTTATGACACCCACCGACGATCAATTCGACGTCCGGCCGTGCGGCTAACTCATCCACAGCAGGTCCTGCAACCATACCACTACCCAAGACTAGAACGCGCTTCTTCCTCTCAACGGTGCGCCTCGGCCTTCCACCACTTTCGGGACTGGTATCAGAGGCAGTACGCTCGTTCTGAGCCTGTGATCCTCGAGAGGTACGCCATGCTTCAACTTTCTCCGCCAACCATTCGTGTCCTTGCCGAACTCTTCCTTGGCTGGCAATGGTCGCCCTCTTCAGTGAGTCGCCAGCTTCCGTGTCTTCCCCTGTGATGCCTTTGTAGTCATTTACAATGGACCGCACGTACCGTAAGAGCTTTTCCGAGAAATGGGTGCTCGCATCTCGCGGAAGACTCGTGGGAAGGATATCCACAGCGACTACGGTGACACCATTCACATTATACGAGGGTGAATCTATGGTCGTCGCACGAGAAACGAACTCAAGACCGCCGCCAATATCACATGAAATGTCCCCGATAGCCGCTAAGCGCTTCGCCAGAGCCAACTGTGACGTTGTGAGTAGTCGAGGAAAACCGACGCCCCAACCGACTCCATTGAGGAGCAGGGTCAGGTAAGGGGCAATCTGTTTTGGGAAGATGAGTTACGTGGTGGATGAGGAGGACAAACCATAACCTTTGTGTGGAACGACGAACGATACTCCTGGGGATTTGCATAGTAATGCGAGCGATCGTAAGGTGCCCCATCGGCGCGAGATAAATATGAGCTGGGGAGGGTATGGACGAGGTATATCTTTCGCAGGTCAGTGGCTGGACTGAGCTGTCAGCTGGAATGACTGTAGATAACAAGAATAGAACGTCACCTGGATCGCTGACAAGTGCAGGTAGGTCATCTACGTTGACCTTGACAATCGGAAGCTCGGACAAAATTGACAGTATGCCTTGAGTAACGTTCCCATTACTATGGGAAACACATGCTGAGACGCAGGCGGCCGTAGAGTGATAGATTGCTTACCCCGTGACACCAATGATTACTGGTCCAAGACTCCTCGGCGTACCGTGTTCAATGATCTGACTTCCGATATACCTCAGCTGAGAACGATGGGCGTCGAGATGCGGCGAGGTGTATGGGCGAGAGACGTACTATAGGAACGGCCCTGCGTCAGTTCCGAGGTACTGGGGTCCTAAGCGGTTTACTTACAAGGAATGGGGATGCAACCCCGCGCTCCAGGTGTTTGTAGGCCATCGCACAAAGAGCCTCGAGGGTGCCGGCAACTATGAACTTACCCATGAATCGTAAGTGATATGACACGTGGATTCACACACCTCCGGCATGCCATCCAAATGCGACTGTCCTTTTCCCGTCTGTCCCAGTCAAGAGCTCGTAATCGACGAGACGGGCCATTAATTGTGGAAGAGATTCATCGCCCGAGAGCTTTGGGTCAGCATAGCGACCCCCTCCAGAAAGAAACCTCGAGAGCAACGGCATGTTATATTCTTGGCCCTTGGCAGTGTGGGAGAACATCATGTGTGTTCGCGGGACCAGGACATTCTGATTGACTGAGCGGACTGGGCTCGTAACCAGAGAATGAAGGGGTGTCTCTTTGATGCCAAGAACCAAGTGAGCGGGCTCGAGGGTCGAGTGCACCTCCGCACCCGCCTGTGTAGCGTTAACGCGCTCGGTGATAAACTCTGAAGAGATAGATCGTACGCACGCGAACATACTCCTCGAGGGGGAAAACCCTGCGTTCACACTCCTGTATGAGCACGCGTACATTATCGCGGCCCACTAGCCCCGCGACGGCATCTGGAGTGAGGGGAACCCGGCGCTCCCATATGCGCCCCGGATCTTCGCGGCGGATACCGATAGTAACTGGGGTGGATTGAGATGTGTAAAGTCGAAGGGCCAACCGACGGGGCGGCAGAGCAACAGAGACACGGCGAAGGGGCATCGGAGCACCAAGGGAGAGAAGAGGCCAGGTGTGATGTATTCATTAACGGGCGACATGTCGGTCGAGTATATATTAGCCAAGCGGATGATCCGACCCGATCGATGGCACAGCACAACCATGGGCAAGGGCAACACGCGCGACGCGCTGCGGTCACATAGTCACGTGTCTGGAAGCTCCGAACACGGGGCGGCGATCACGCGCTGTCGACGAGCTTCCGCCGACCGTGTACTGATTGAAATGCATTCATAGATTCCTTCCGAGACTGTGTACAGTGTGTAGTCTTCTTCCTCTCGCTCGCTCGGGCCATCGGGGTTGAGCGATTGAAAAATCCCTCCATCCCTCACGGTCCGAACGCTCCACACATCGTTTTCCCCCTCTTGTCAGTCAGCATATTCCCCGAGACATTCCTCGTTCTGAGCTTTTCCCCTGCTTCTTCCTCTGTCACTCATCCCCGCTGCTTGGAATTGGGCGGGTTTGTCGCCGTCCCTTATCACGTTCTTGCAGGTACGGGCTATGTGGCCGATATGGGCACATCGATAGCAGCGACCCTCGCCACGGTATCTCATTTTCTCCTCCTCTGTCAAGGTGGGTTGGTCGCGGATACGGTTGTTTTTCATGGCACCGGGATCGCGAGCCTGTTTGTGGCGGGATGCCGATGCCAGCATTACGCTCCATTTGTCTCTTGAACTCTAATTGTGCTTGTAATATTGCGTCACGTTCCTCTCGTGCGGCGGAGAACCATTCGGTAAGAGTGCTTGGTAGGTCTTCTCGCTGCGATATGCGTCTTCGAGTTCCTCCCTGGAGGCCTTCGGCAAACATGTTGATTGTTCTTTTGGAGGAAAGATAGCCAGCCTTCCTAGTGAGGTGCTTGAATTTTGCTATGTAGGTGTCTACATTCTCATCCTCCATTTTGAGGGCTTTGAGCTCATTCAAGGCCTTCTGTTTTTCATTTGTGTCCCCGAAGGCGCTTTCGAATGTGGCCACGAAATCGGTCCAAAGTTGCTCGTCATTGGCGGAGGTGGTCGTAGTCTGGCTTGTCACCTTGTTTGTCACCGCTGTCCACTGGTCATCGACCCAGTCGTCGACATCGGGTCCTCGTATGTAGGTCAGGGCCAGGGCCACCCGTTGATACGGCATTCTCATCACTAGCGCATCTTTGTTGAGCATGTGATATATCCGAAAATCTTGCAAGAACGCTGCGCTACTGGTATTGTTCTTTCCACCGTCGAATATGCGGGGAGGGTTTCCTTCTAGCGTCCCGTTTGAAGCATTTGACGTGGGTAATGCCTCCTCGATTCTAATGACTCCTGTCCTGGTATTGTTCTTTCCACCGTCGAATATGTGGGGAGGGTTTCCCTCTAGCGTCCTGTCTGACGTGCTTGACATGGGTAATGCCTCCTCGATTCTTATGACTCCTGTCCTAATATTGTTCATTCCACCATTGATTATGCGGGGAGGGTTTCCCTCTAGTGTCCCGTCTGACGCGTTTGACGTGGGTGATGCCCTCTCGACTCTCAGGACTCCTGTCCTTACGGCTCGTCGCGACATTGAGATGCCTCTTAGTGGTGTATTTTTGTTGGAACGACACTTGAATTCGCCAGGAGCACGATAGCCGGGTGGGAATTATTGGCGGTATGTATTGGTGGGTTCCTACAGCGATAGTGGAGACTGGGAATGGTTCTGTAGCCTGGACGAGTCCGGTTTATCTTGGTAGCGGTGGATATGCAGTGTTCTCTGCTAACTCGGAGCAGGATGCGCAGGTAATTCTTCTGCTGTCTGTTAGTGCTCTTCAGAGCTTGAGTGGTCGGCTTCTTGCCAGGAGTCTTCACGTTCTACTTGGGTACTTTGATTAATATTCTGGGTATTGAGTATTTCAAGTATCCCAGCTTCCACTGGTTCGATGTCTTGTTGTGATGTGAGGGTTCTATGCTGGTGCAATGCTTCTGATCTGGGTACAGGGCTGTGCAACTGCAAGGGGTATGTGTCGGACTCGCCCTATGCATATAACTTGTTGTGGTGCAAGTTATTGAGTTTCAATGGCTTCCAATAAGGTAAGTGGAGCTAAGGATGCACAGGATGAGTGGGGGGGAGTGTGTTGATGAGACAGAACCCAGTGGGTTGTTGGAGGGTTGGGAAATACAACCTATTCACTGCCCAGCCTTATATGTGCAGATCCAGCTGTCTATTTTGGGAAAGGGGGTCAATAAATCAGTTGCAGCCATCAGAACATCAGTCAGAACCATCGGAACATCAGTCAGAACCATCAGAACATCAGTTAGAACCATCAGAACATCAGTCATCCTCCTAGGAACCTATGACAGATCCTCGGATTTGTCAGAAGTCTTGTGAATGCAGTTACTTAAAATAGAAACCTGTGCATGATGGTATCGATCATCTTGTTTCTATCTTATTGTTTTCCATCATGTCTTACTCACCTTCTTCTCACACTATTGTGCTTCACTGGCTGGTGTACATATCAGACTCTCACACTATTGTCCTTTCTTACTCATTCTTAGCAAATACATCATATACATGACATCACTACAGAGCAAAAGTAGCAGTGCCTGTATCTGCCCAGTGTGTGGCTGGAGTCATACTGTTAAGTCTGATATTTCATGTAACTGAAGGCACTACTTGCAATTGATATCGGCATTTATTTCAGGCGGTTTGGGGATCATGTTATTGAGTGCAATGCAGATATCAAAAGGGTTTCTATGAGGAAGGCCACATACTTCTTAGACAGCCCTAATGTGGAGGAACGGGTGGTGGGGGATCGCCGATCATAGTTCGACACAGTCGGGTGCGACCCTTTCCAACCACCCCCGATCGTGAATGCATGGTGAGCCCTCGAGCAGGCCAACGCCACAGGTGCCAACCATGTTGCGCCAATGCGTGGGATACTGTATCTCAAAAATTGGTATACGGTCCACATTCGAAACATTTGTCTCGCGCCAGTATCGGTCTTGATGCAAGCTTGATGCTTGATGACCCTAACACCTAAGACCGTTTACATGGGAACCTGTGGCATATGGTCGAACCTTGCATAGACAAAGCATTCCTCAGAAACATTAAGGTCAGTGGGTAAGCCGCGCGAGCACAGCGGCGCAAGTTCCTAGATTCCACAAGGCTGCGAGGACCAACTTTCATGTGGCGATGAAATCAGACCGCGTCTCCCACCGCGCCACACCGACGCCATGAATATCGACACTGTCCGTAAGGCGACCACGGAAGCGGGGAATCAAAAATGTTGCCGCAGGGAGGGTAGATGGCCAGGGGTGTGGTAAGCAAGGCCATATCGCTCGAGCACGCGCAGATCGAACGCCATGCTCAAACGGCACCAGTCGAGGACGGAGAAGCGGTGAAGGAAGAAGCTTGGGAAAGACGGCGCTCATGGTGCGTGCCACGAAACTCGGTGAAAGCTGACAGAGCGAAGATGTGCTGTGTGCGTTGAGGACGGGCTTCTCTTTGTGAGTTTCATTGGGATCTCTTCCAGCATGTCTGCACATTCCCTTGTGTCCGAAACCTGGCTATGGGAGGCCCACCTTAAGAAGTTAGGCGCGAAACTCGAGGTTGTACCGCCACTGAGGAGGAAGATGCGAACGAAGACGAGGAAGACGGAGAACGGGGGACTTCCGAGTCGTAAAGAGGAGGGAAATGGATCAGATGCCTCGAGCAGCCTTGCTGGCTACCTCAAGGCCAAACATCGTAAGGCGCTGCCTGAGGGAGAGTGCACAGAGGATGGGGGCAGTCTTTTAAGGAGCTTGAACCATGCGATGTGTGTTCAGGCGACGTTTGATCACCGTGACAACGTATGTGAGAGAACAATTCAGCGCTCAGTTACAAAAGAATTTTTATGCGTGGTACTCATTCGAACAAACCCTTTTCATTTCGAGACCATATTCTGATACTCATGTATGAGAAAACATCGTGGCGAATACCATAAAATCGTGTGCCGTTGGAGAAGTGAGAGTGGTACATAACATGACAAGGCAGCAGCGTGAACGGCATAGGACAAAGAGACATGAGATGTTAAAGGAGCAAAGCACCAGGATGATATATTCGAGGACAGACAAGAAGCGTGGCACGGCCAACACCCGCAATGTTTGGGATCTGGAAAACGGATGGTCCGTCCGACCTGACCCGGTCGGGACTACCTCCGTCGGACACGTCCGACTGTTGGACCTCGAGTGGCTTGCGTGCTTGTAGCATACTTTGAGGGCATATCATCATGGTAGGGAGCAAGACGCGGCTCGGACGACTCGGGACGACGCGACGCCGGCGACGGTGATGATCATGCATCGCGTCTTTCACAATAGTACACCCAAACCACGCTATGCACATATCTCTCGACGCTGTTTGGCTACCCGGGCGGGGCTGCTAGGGGAATTAACCTCTCGTGGCTTTATTTCCCAAGTTACGAAGTGAGTCGTCGGGTCTATGTTCATTTTGGCGATACCGTCCATTGAAACCGTGTTGGGTCTAGGCCTGAGCAACTCCATGGATTTCTCCAGGATCAAGGTCGAATTGTATACTCTGGCATAGATCCGACAGCCGATTCATTACATGTGGGCCACATCTTGCCAATGATGTGTCTGGTCCATTTTCAGCTTCACGGCCACCAAGTCATTCCTCTTGTAAGCAGAGATAACTGCCTTCAATGTTTTTTTTTGCTCCATGGCTCTATAGATCGGAGGCGCCACGGCTTTGATTGGAGATCCCTCTGGACGGTCTACAGAGAGGCCTCACATGGATGAAGCCGCAACCCAAAAGAACATGCTCAAGCTATCAGCTGCCGTCCGGAAATTCTTTGAACGCGCTCGCGACTATGTGGGCAAGCGGACACCTTCGCTGGCTGCTTCATATGTACCCCCACTCGTCATGAATAATATCGAATGGTTCAAGGGTCTAGGCGTGTTGGAATTCATGCGCGTCGCTGGGTCCGCCGCCCGGGTCAACAGCATGATTGCTCGAGAGAGGCAGGTCCAATTAATTCAGTATTCTTCATTACTGACTCCCGTTCATCCAGTGTCCAGTCTCGGCTGAACTCACAACAAGGTATATCGTATTCGGAGTTCTCGTACCAACTTCTACAAGCGTATGACTTCTTGGTCTTACACGAAAAGACTGGTTGCACCATTCAAATTGGAGGGTCAGACCAATGGGGTAACATCATCGCTGGACTTGAATTGATTGGCCGTACGTGCGGGACATTAGATGGAGTCGCCGAGAGTCGGGAACGGGCATATGGTATCACCACGCCTCTCCTCACAACTTCGAGTGGCGCGAAGTTCGGCAAAAGTGCGGGTAACGCCGTGTGGTTGAACGAACAGCTGACAACGGCGTATGATTTTTACCAGGTGGGCGTTATTGTATGTGACTTTATCGTTGATACGACGCCACCTGCAGTTCTTTATGAAAACGAGTGATGACGACGTCGGTCGGTATTTGAAATTGTTCACTTTGTTACCCTTACAACAAGTGCAGGAAGTTCTTGAGGAGCATAACGTGAGTGATATGTAAGGCGCCACATACCATCCTGATTGCAATCACATAGAAAAAACCCGAAGAACGCATTGCCCAAACGCTTCTGGCGGACGAAGTAACGGAGCTTGTACACACAGGTAATTGTTCGTTCATTGTGCGAAAGTTCCTTGTCTGAACCCCTTTTAGCTGAAGGCGTTAAGCGCGCGAAACTAGTTACCAGGGTGCTTTTTGGCACGGACATATCCGTGCTGCGTGCCGAGGAAGTTTTGGAAGCTCTTGCGGGTGACCGGCGCCTTTTCATCGTTTCCGCGGATGAGATGTATGGGACGACAGTTCTGAGGTTGGCCGTCAACCATGGAGTAACTAAAACTGCCAGTATGTTGCTAGCAGGTTTAGAGATATTTGTTCATTCACCCTCCACAGGTGCCGCAAAATCTTTGATTGCAATGCGTGGTCTTTATATGAACGGCCGGACTGTCGATGCACATACGAGAGTTCAACCAGGGGACTTGATTGATGGACGCCTGATTATTGTCCGTGCTGGGAGGGACAAGCACGCGGTCTTTGCCCTTCAGAGGTAATGACCATACTACCATTGAGTACACCACTGTTTTAGACTAGACGCCCCAGATTTTGCATTTTGTGTACTTGGAAATGAAATTTACACGAGAATGAAAACGCCACGTGTCGCAATTCACGCGTGCCTCGGGGGGACGCTCGACGACCAACAAAGACTGTTTCGCCGCCCGTCATTATCACTGATATAAGTGCCACGCCCGTCCCAATTTTCTTCTCTCTCTTCCAGGTCCTGTAACCCAAAAAAAAGCATAAAATGTTATCTGCGAGCCACTTTCTCAGTGGTGCTGCGCTAGTCGCACTCGTCGCATCCTCCCTTCCTGTCTATGCTTTCTACCTCCCCGGCGCCGCACCCCATGACTATGAACAGGGAGAACAGGTCAACCTTTTCGTCAATGCATTGACTCCAATGTTATCTGGTTCGGATGATGCAAAACTGGTGAGTACATTCTCTGTTCCTGAGCCAGCTGGCGCCTGATCCCTAAGCAAACTCGTAGAGGTCGCTAATCAATTGTATGTACCCCGCGATTCCCTTCGAAAGAGAATCTAACGTAATATTAGACGACTACTACCACCCAAGCTTCCACTTCTGTGAACCACCAGGTGGTCCCCACAAACAACCCGAGTCTCTAGGCTCTATCCTCTTTGGCGATCGCATATTCGATTCACCATATGACGTGCGGAGCCTCTCATTTTGTCTCGCCCCATGTCTTACTCCTCTTTTAGATCCGAATGTTGCAAGATAATGCGACGTGCAAGTCTCTCTGTGTATCTTCCGTCCCTGCTGAAGACGCCAAGTTCATCAACAACCGCATTCGCGAGGACTACGCGCTGAACTGGCTTATCGATGGTCTTCCTGCAGCCGAAATGAAAATCGACATGAACTCGAAAGACATGTTCTTCGATATGGGATTCAATCTTGGAAACGATGATGGTCCCAACGCGGAGCGTCCTCCGTTGAATAATCACTACGACATTGTTTTGAGGTATGCTTCATGCCTGACGTCGTGGCCCGATATCGTTGATCGATGCAATGGTGACACAGATATCACACTCCCAGTACTGGGAAGTATCGTATAGTCGGCGTCCTTGTGTGGCCCTCGAGGTACTGCATAAGTCCGTGCCCCCGGACATGCACCCTAACTTTTCCCTCTTTTAGCCGAGGTGGCCCCCAAGATGGCCTCTCAGATTGTGACTCTGAGGTATCACCTTTGACTTTGAACGAGAAGGGAGATAACCCAGTTCGATATTCCTATCGCGTTATGTGGAATGTAAGTCTCCTTCCTTTATTTCACGAGTAATTCTGACTGTTTTGGTACGTAGGAATCTTCCACTCCATGGGTAAGCTTTTCCTCTTAATCTCGCTCATTGTTGGGTGAATTTGTCTATTCTCCATAGGCAACTCGATGGGACAACTACCTTCATATCTTTGACCCACGTATCCATTGGTTCAGCCTGATCAATTCGCTCGTGATCGTTGTTTTCCTCTGCGCCATGGTTTCAATGATCGTCTATCGTAGCATATCTCGAGATGTACGCCCTTTCGCTATCTGCACCTCCCTCCGCTTCACCGCGACTATTTCACAGATATCTCGGTATAATGCAATCGACCTTAGCGTACGTATACTCATTTAAGCACTAGCACTATAAAGTTGTACTAATCTAACTAGGAGGACGTCCAAGAGGATTGGGGCTGGAAACTCGTCCATGGCGAAGTATTCAGAACCCCAAACAATCCCCTGGTGCTCTCCGC
>WTXF01000381.1:0-21520 GCA_022496215.1 Russula brevipes | reverse complement strand
GAGGTCTTTGCAAAAGTTGAAGACCTTTTCAAAGATGCTCCGGACCTGTGTTCTGCTTTTCGTGACTTCTTGCCCGGCGCGGGCGGTGCCCCGGATACCGACAGTCTGGGTGTTCTCAGGGGACCCAGCACACGAACTAGCACACCAAGTGGTGACCATCCTCGTGCCCAGAAGCGGAAGCAGCCGGTAGAACCCTCTTCGACCTCGGTGTCGGCCCCGGTCAAGCGAAGACGCAGAGCGGCCGACAGAGATAAGGATAAGGAACGGGATGGTACGCGTGCGACCGGAAGCCGAGTGAGTGTCATAACCTTGTAGACCTTCGGCTCGCGGGAAACGCAGGAAATGATTAACGGTGTGAAAAGGCTAAACAATCCGCTGCGGGTCGCGAACCAGCATTTTCCCATTTTAGCGCCATTCCCGCTCCATCATCACCACGCCGATCTGGTCACCCCTATTCACACCAGGCACCCCCGTCCGCATCGCAGACTTTTGCGCAGCAGGGTCCGGGCGTTGCACCGCCGCCGCCGCCAATTGCCCCCGCGGTTAGCTTTGACGAGATGCAGTTCTTCCCACGCGTAAAGGCAGCGCTCAACTCGCGCGAGACGTACCATGAATTCCTCAAGCTCGTGAACTTGTTTGCGCAGGACTTCATTGACCGTGCGCGTCTCGTGCGCGAAAGTCGATCTTATCTTGGGGAGAGCGAGCTGATGGCCCAGTTCAAGGAAATTTTGGGATGGGATGAGGCTATGGAGCGTTCGGCGCTGGCGAAGGAGCGTGAAGAACTCTACCAGCCTCCGGGGCGGCCATTAACGATTCTCGACCGCCCAAGTCGCGAAGAACTGAATATCCGGTATGGCAGTTATAGACGCTTGCCCGCAGACGTACGTCCTTTCCTCCTCGCTTCATTACACGGTGATAAAATCGGGTGGTGCAGGAAATCAACGTGGAGTGCAGCGGCCGTGACGAAATGTGCAAGATGGTTCTGAACGACGAGTGGGTTTCTCATCCGAGCTTCTCAAGCGAAGACTCTGTCTTCATGGCCCACAAGAAAAATCTCTATGAAGAGGCACTTCATCGCACCGAAGAAGAGCGCCACGAGTACGATTTCCACATCGATGCGCTCGTGCGCACGATCGGCGTGCTTGAGCCACTTAATCACAAGATCATGGGAATGACTGCCGAGGAACGTGCAATCTTTCGCCTCAAACCGAATTTCGGTGGTGCTGGCAAGGCGGTGCATCAGCGGATTGTCAAAAAAATCTACGGGCGAGAGGCAGGACTCGATGTCCTGCAGGCGATGCAAGACACTCCTGCGCACGCGCTGCCCGTCGTGATCACAAGGCTAAAGCAAAAGGACCTCGAGTGGAAGCGTGCGCAACGCGAGTGGAATAAAATCTGGCGCGCGGTGGATGCGGCTAACTACGCGCGCTCGCTGGATCACCAGGGCATCACATTCAAGATGGCAGACAAGAAGGCGCTCACCTCCAAGGCGTTTGTCGCGCAGATCGAGGCAATCATGGAGACGCAGATGGCGCGCCGTGCCGCACTCGTGGACCCGCTCTATGCGCGCGCGCGTCCGCAGCACCAGCTCGCGTACGAGGTCGAGGACACCGACGTGCTCCGCGATGCCATCAAGCTCGCGTTCTCTTACCTCTCGCGCTTCAGCGGCACGCAGCTCCGCCTCGACGCAGCCCGAAAGAACTGGGTTGAGGTCAGACTATACAGCATCGTCCGCGCGTTCTTCCAGCTCACCGACTGGGATGAGCGGCCCTCGGCGAGTCGGCAACGTGGGAATTGGAAGCACGCGGCGGCGGGACCGAATGCCCACCCGGCAGGCGTGGCGACAGTGCCGGAAGCACCGGCCGGAGCGACGAGCAACGGTAGTGGTTGCGGTGACGACGTGGACGCAGCGGCAGGTTCGAGCGCTGCGCGCTCACCGAGCAACACCGCGCGGAATGGTGCCCTGCCTGTCAATTTCTCGGGCGACTTAAGGAAGAACCTACTCAAGAGCGAACAGGCCAAATCCGCGCGCGCGCAGACACAGCCTTACCCTCTCCGTCGCCCATGGGTTCGCGGAAACCGTCACCGTCGCCAGCCCCCCATGGCGGTAGACGAAGAAGCGGCGGCGGTCGCACCCAGTCAGAGTCCGGCGCCTGCGGCTCTCGCGCTGCCAACAATTACGGCCACAGAATCGGGTTCGGCTGGTAGTGACAAACGACGGTCGAAGCGGCGGTCGTTCTTCACGAATACATGGTTCTATACCCTCCTTCGCATGATAGAGGTGCGTAAGGCTATTTATCCCCAATGGACCCCAGAGCTGATATGGTCGGCTGTGAGCTCAGGTTCTTTGCTCCGCTTGCATCTTTTCAAGAATATCGCGACGGAACGCGTGCATGACCAGACCTTCGATACAAAACCTCATCTGACGACCATGGATCTCGAGCTGAAATCCTCGTCCGGCCCACAAGAGGGACAGGAACAAGTCACCGCTGGGCAGTACTATGAACTCATGTTGGAAACTTGTGAACGGTTGTTCGATAATCAGGTGGAGCAACTTGCGTTTGAGGACCAGATGCGCGAGATGTTTGGGTTACACGTAAGTCATTCTTCTCCCTGTCCACGTCTGGATTGACTGTCATCTGACATTACCGCGCGCAGGACGCATACAAAATCTTTACTATTGATAAAGTTCTCGCCGCCCTCATCAAACATGTGAGCCCCCCCCGATTCCTATGTTATAGCGCGCCTGACGCGCCTCTATAGGTTCAGAGTTGGGAACAGGATCCAAAGCTCGAAAAGATCACCAAGCTTCTCTGGGACGAGCGAAGTCTCGAATCCCCGACTGTGGAGGACCACCGCAGGCTCCGCCGGGAAGCAGAGGAGATTCTGGGACCGGAGGAAAACCTGTTCCGCATCGACTGGGTGAGTTTTCGCCTCTCACGCATTCGTTTGTTGGCCGTTCTGATCACGTCGCCGTAATCTGGTTAGCTCCCAGAGTCGAAAATGATCACGTTCCAGCTGCTCAGCAAGGACGGCTCGAGCCTGGACGACGCCGAGGTGCTCTCGGGGCGCTGGCAGGCCTACGTCGAAGGCTTCGTGTCGGAGGCAGAGACGCCCGGCGTGTCCGCTGTCAAAGTGCGCCGCCCGTTCCTGAGAAGGTGCGTCGTCGGTCCAGCATCCGCCCACTTTGCCCACCTCCCCCATACTCCAACTCATGATCGAAGCAGGTCCCTACCCACCACGAGCGCCGCCGCAGCGGGGGCAGGTCCGGGACACGACTTTTACGCGCATGGCGGACTGGAGATCAAGGTGTGCGTGCGGACGTACCGCCTTTTCTACGTCTCGCGGACCGAGGACGTGCTGTGGCGCACGCTCTCCGCCGCGGAAAGAGAGCGTGCGAACGCGAGGCTCGCCGCGAGGGACGCGGCGCGTGCGCGGTGGCTCGAGAAGTTTACGTATAGACCTCTGGGTGGGATCGCTTCGGCGTCAGATCCCGCAGTTGTGGAATAATTCCTTCTTTTTTTTTTTTCTTTCTTTGTTTCTGTCTCCTTGTGGCGAGCATGGCGAAAAGGGAAAGATATACACAACATATAATCTGTTTTACTTTATATCGAGGGGTGTACTTGATACTCGATGTATGAGACAACTTCCACACACTCAGCGATCTCTTCGTTTGTCGGGGACGATCTGCGCCAAACCGGATCCCTTGTGACTGCAACACCCACCGCAAGGTATGACTCTGCAGCCAACGGGGGCGAAAGACTGAAGAGGGAGCAGAGGAAAAGGAATGAAGACGATCGAGGGTCGACTTGGACGTGCCCTATCACGCTATCACGTGTCGTAGCAATGGCGAGTTGTCGACTCGTAGAACGGTGCCCGTCCGAGGTCTCGATCGCGGGGATCAGCCGCTGCTGTCAGCCGCTGCATCATGATCGACCTCGCATGCATCTCCGCCACACGTCCCTCCAAACCACTGAGAGCCGAACACAATAGCCCATCAACAGGCAACAGGCCAGATGGCACAACGCCGGCAAACGCACCCAGGCGTATCTCGCCCTCCCCACCCCACCCTCTGGCGAACTCGGTGCGGCTGGTGGCTCCCGCACGGCCTCGGCCACCCTCATTCGACTCATCACAGGCCACGCGTTCGTTGGGTTCTTTACTTCTAGGTTCCACCCTCGCAAGCCGACGCACTGCCCGGAGTGTGGTGCGACCCCCCAATCGGTCAGCCATGTCATCCCGCATTTGCCCTAGTTACGCCCGAGCCAGGGCCACTTAGTAGCCCCCATCGCCCCGACCTCTCCCTGTCGACCCTGTTCGGTACAAAAGAGGGAGGCAGCGCATTAATTAAATTCCCGGAGGTCACCAAGGCCTGGTTCAATGCCCACGATCGCGTTCTGTTTGCAGTTGAAGGCGGTGGGCACGCCACCAACCTTGGCTTTTCATCGGCCCCTTGTGTACATCTCTCAATGGCCCGGTTCAAGGATACATTGTCTCTCACTCACGGCATTAATGTCGTGGGAGGTCGATGAACGCATCTACGAGGAAGTTGCCCGGAGCGCAGTGGGGAAGGCCGGTCTCATTCGCGAGCTGAGGAACCGTGCCTACACATAGCCTGGGTCGGGTGAGAAGGCATGGAGGAGTCCTTGTGTCCTCCTTCCCAACGTCTTCGTCGCTGGCTCTGATCTCGCCGCAATGTCCCTCACCTTCCTCCTGAGCGATCTCATATCCGGGAGCCCCGGTCCACTGGGGAGAGAGCGCCCTCCAGCCCTACCCCGGTCGAGGTCGTCGAGCACGTCAAGGTAGACACGAAAGGCTTGATCGAGGTCGGTCCCGGTGTCACCTTGGCCGCGACAATTACCTCCAATCATCTCAATTATCGGACTATTACTCTATCTTTATTTCAGTAATATGTCCATTTATCTCACTTAGACGGCACTGTCTCTCACTCGTTAGCCCGGCGTCAGCTCAATTCTCGTTAGCTCTCCCTAGCCCGGGAGATTTTTCCTGATGCCACACCCCCATCTCCAAGTCAAATATTCGATCGTTGTTGCTACGCGCTAATGATGATGCATCGTTTTAGACCACAGTCGCTGCCAGTGGGGTCCCGAGTCGTGGCCAGGCTATAAAATGACTTGCGAGACCATCCGAGTTGGTTGAGATCACCTCATACTTCGAAAGAGATAGCTTCCCGTCTGATACTCGCCTGTTGACCCCCTCCCCCCCTTCAACCACATTTCGTTTCTCTAGACCCACGCATAGCGAGCATGCTTTTCAGATCTACCCTCGTGATCACCCTCCTAGTCCCCATTCTGGCCCTTCTTGCTTCAGTCAGAGCGCAGGTTGATATACCCATGGGCCTTCAATACGTAAATCATCCGAAAGAGGGGGAACATGTCAAGCGCAACGAATCATTTACCATTAGTTTGTAAGTGATGAATGTGAAATATCAATGTCCTAGGAACTTATTCATCGGTAGCGAGGTTCTGTGGCTCGACATCAAAAATTCCCCTCCCTGGCAAAACATTTTCTTTCTATACCAGGTCAACCATAAGAGAATCTGGTGTGAGTGGTATGACCTATGTTTGGGTGGCTGCATGCAAACATGGAATAGACCTCGGGCACAAAGAACTCAGCGTTACTGGCGTTGGCGAAGTGATGAATATGACGGTGGAATTTCCCAGAGATAAAAGCCTGGATATCCATTCCGACTTCAAAATCAAAAGTAAGTAACTATTGGTCATTCCTGCTCTGCGCCCCTGCTTTCGGCTTATACTTTCTGACAAACAGATTTATACACGGTCCAACTAAATTGGGATATTGTAGGCTATTCACCGTCGTTCAAACTATGTTAGTGTTGCCTAGAGTTCAAGTGAGCCAGCTCCGAGGTTTTTTTATTTTATACCCATTAACATCCGTTTTGAGGCCGGTTTGATGAGGCCGCTCGGTTTTTTGTGGGAGAAAGACTATGATTTGTATCTACCTTGGGGGCGACTAGATACGTGATCAGTGAAATGGAAGGAATGTGTTATGTGTTCATGTGTATGGTTTGTACTCAGCAAGTGCTCCTGCTTACACTCGCAACCGAATACAACGCGTAAATTTTGCTGTTTCAACGAGCCGTCTAGATCTCTATATAAAGACACCATCGACCCAGTCTGAATGGAAGCACAACAGACCACAAGACCATTAACTGCATGAGGTTCCGACGCTTCACGTGTCAAGATCTACAACCGGTGCTGCGCTGGCGTATTCAGCCTGTGGGATGTTAGATGGACCTTCTGATGGGGAATGCCACCGTATGGGTCTTCCGACTCTTCCAGAGACACCGAGTAAGGAGGGACAAATCACAATTAAACGAACCCCCAACACACGACTAGCAACAGAAACAGAGCATATTAAATAACAGAGATGTACATATCCGGGCAATGGAATGAGAGGGGAGGATCGCAACTCGTACGATCAATCATCGAATCATCGTCAACAACCACCGGCAAAAACCCCACCCTGGCCTCGCGTCGCTCTTCACTTCTTGCCCAGCGTCAGCGCGCGCATGCTCTCCTCAAGCACGCAGAGCCCCGTCTCCCGCGCGCTCGCACAGAAATTCGAGCCTGCCGGCTGGGGCTGGGGCTGTACGGACGTCTGTACCTCCTTGACCTCCTGCGCCTTTGCAGCCTTGCCGCTCTGCACGGTCGATGGCGGGTCGACGTCGACGACGCGCACGACGGCCGTGCCCTCCAACACGCGTCGGACCTTATCCGCATCCCAGGCTGGCGCGCGCGGATTGGTGCTCGGGCCTGCTGCACCCGCGGTCGCATGGGACGAAGAGGAGGATGATGAGCCGGAGGAAGAGGAGCCGGAGAATGCCTGCCAGAACGCGCTGCCGAGGCGTTGCGTGAGCGTCTGCGAGGCCATCGACGCCAGCGCGGCCTGCTGTGGTGTCGGTGACGATGAGGTTGACGTTGGGCCAAGCTTCGGGGAGGGGGGAGGAGGGTATAGGGACGTGAGGGAAGACGGGATAGTATGGTGTTTACCGCTGAGAGAGGAGAAGGTGGTGGAGGGGCTGCGCATGGCTGTTGAAGAAGTGAAATAATGTGGGCGGAGGCCAGCTGCAAGGCCAGTGAGCTGTGGAGAAGAGGGTGAAGCAGACTGCTGCTGCTGCTGAGTGAAGGAGGATTGCTGTTGCTGTTGTTGCTGAGCCATGCGAGTCCATAGCTGCATGCGATACCTGCATGATACGATACAACAGTCAGGCACTCAGGCTCAAATGACCATATTGAGAAAACATCGATGGACACGTACGCATCGAGCATCTTCATGGAGAACGGATTTGAATCAACGAAAGTGTCAAACGGAGCAGGTTTGCCCGGCCCTCCAAGCGTCGCCAGACCGATATTGTTGGTGCTGCTGTTGGTGTTAAGTGCTGGGTTGATATTCTCTTGAAGGGTCGGCTTGATTGCGGCACCCGCGATGAGGTCTGGAATTGTGACGGCATGCACAGGTGTAACACCACCGAACGCGGTGCTACTGCCACCCCAGAAGGCCTTGGCCGCAAGTCGCGGAGAGGTTGAGGTTGAAGGTAGGTCTTTATGCAGATTAGGCGAGAGTAACGAAGACGTAGATGGTGAGCTCCGAGATGGCGGGGCAAGGGCGGAGATCGGCAGCGGGCTTGGCGGGGGGAGGGCAGGCGAGCCGGCGCGTCCTGCAGCACCGAGGAGGGCCTTCTTGAGTGCCTTGATCTCTTGTTGTAATGCTGCATTCTCAGACTTTGTTGAGCCAAGCTCTGAGCGGATGGCATCGATGAGTCGATCGCGTTCTGCAACGTCACCCTCAAGTGTGTTGATGTACTCTGTTTGAAAATAGAAAGGTCTGAGTTGTCAAAAAGAGCGCAAGAGGGAAGAGACGGTCACCCTTGCGACGGTTGCGGAAGTTTCGGGCGCTAATCTTGTTGCGCAGTTGGCGTTTTTCCCTGCTGGACATTTTTTGGTACTCCTCTGGCGTGGGGCGCCAGTCATCTAAAGGGCTGTCGAGCGGATCGGTCTTTACAACAGAGCTGACATGGACCCTTTTCTGGATACCACCAGAGTGAACAACCGGCTTGCGATCTTTGCCTTTGCTAGAAGATCGAACTGGGGGAGGAGTGACGGGGCCGTCGTCGTCGTCCTCATCATCCTCCTCCTCACGACTGGGCCCATCCTTTGCAGCATCGTCATCGCCAAAGTCGCTGGCAGCTTTGGAAGTGGCAGGCGTGGTCATGAGTTGTGGGTCGATGGCAAACGGTGGGGAGAGAGCACCAGACGCGCTGGTGGAACCAGAGTCGGGGCTGTCATTGGAGAATGTTAGGAAATCCCATGGAGAGCCGGTGACGGGCTGGGGGGTGGTGGATTTGGGATTGAAGAGATCGTCGTTGATGTTGGAGAAGTTGAACCAAAGGTTGTTGGGGTCCGACTGCGGTTCGGCTATGGTGGGTATAGCAGGGGACGGATGTCTGGAGGTCGAGGTCGAGAAAGCGTCGAGATCGGTAAATGTTGACAAATCGCTTGTATCGAAAACGAAAGGCGAGGGTTCGAGCGGATTATCTTCGAACATGACGGGTCGGGACAAGGCAAAGGCGGGGTGAGTCAAAGGGCGACCGGCTTAGTGATCCATCAATTGCATCCCCTTGCGTGCGTGACCCCGTTTCTCGTTTCCCACTCCCTCAGCGATGCCAGCGGACCCCATCATATTTCAGAGGCTTCATCCAAAGGTCTATCTCGAACGCTTTCTCGCTGACCAACGCCGCCCAGACGGCCGCGAGGGTGCAGACTGGCGCGACCCGTTCGTGCACGTCAGTCCCATCTCGACCGCGGACGGCTCTGCACTCGTTCGCCTCGGAGAGTCGACCGTCGTGTGCGGTGTCAAGGCAGAGATTGTCGAGCCAGACCTCGAACGACCCGCGGAAGGTTTCCTTGGTTCGCAATCCACAGGTGACACTGCCGGCCGAAGTTGAACGTTGATCCCCCCTTAGTCCCGAATATCGACCTTCCAGCAATGTGCGCGCCACGGTTCAAGTCGGGGCCTCCAGCCGAGGAGGCACAGGTCCTGTCTGACCGTCTTGCGTCAACACTTACTGCGTGCGCCACACTCCGTCGCGCGGTCCACTCTCTAACCAGTCACCGTCATAGCGCAGGCATTCTTCCCCTCTCAGCGCTATGCATACACCCCGAGCGCGCTGCGTGGGTGCTGTACGTCGATGCCACATGCATCAATCATGATGGAAACGCGTTCGACGCCGCACTCGTCGCAATGGTCGCCGCACTCAAAAACAGTGGGGTTCCTTAGCCAACCTCGTGTCGCGCGCCCCATTCTGACTGTAGGATCATCTGGTTTCCCAAACTAACAGCGACGCTCCCCAAGGCCACCTACAATGAGGAGACCGGTCAGACAACCTGCACGCGGAAAATTCGCGCGCCGTTGCCCCTCGAACGTCTCCCGGTTGCATACTCGTTCGGCGTGTTTGACGGGTACAACGCCTCTCTCGCCTCGTTGGGCTTAGTTCGGGGCTGACCGAGACTTCTTCCTTCGCCATCAGAACAACGATCCTTGCGGACCCTACTGCATTTGAGGAGCCGCTGCTAGATACATCTATATCGATCGTGCTTGATGAGCGTGGTGCCATTCTGTCCGCAACTCAGCTCGGCATCGCCGATAAGGACACGATGTCTGCATGTGTTGCTTCGGCGAAAGACCGTCACGAGGCGCGTGGCCGTGAAATATATTCGTTTTGAGAAAAGAATCGCCAAAGTCCGCCGTCCGAAGCAGTTGCGGACGTTCTGAGAGAAGTTGGGAGTGGCCTCGGCTCAACGAGGCGCCCCAGGCCCCAGGGAGCGCTCGATGACCCGAAGGAGGCGAACACGGGACCCAAGGAAACGCTGGATGGGATCACCAGCAATGACTCTAGGTCTCCGCACAGCCTTCTTGTTATCTCCTCCCCACATCCCTCTCTAGCGTTGTCACATTGATAATGGTCGGGCAGAGCCAGCTTGAGCGAGCGATCTACGAAATCCAGCACAGGGTCACCGCACCCCAACTCGACTTTTCACAGCATCAACTCGATAATGGGTATACGATCAGCACCCGGGACCGCGTCGTCAAGGAGGTACGTCTCCCCGCTCCCCATTGCACGCACGCGTGGATGCGATGGACATCGTTGGCACAGGTGCAAGCACCCGCGATGACGATCCCGACGGACGATCAGTTCTTCTCAAAGACGGACAAGGGCAAGCCCGACGTTGCATTCCTCAAGACTCACTTTCATCGAGAAGGGCGTCTCAAGGAGGAGCACGCGCTCTACATCATCGACAAGGCGACCCAACTGCTCCGCGCCGAGCCGAATGTCCTGAGCGTCGAAGCTCCCGTAACAGGTGCCACAGTCGGCTAGCTACTCGCCCGATCACTCTCACTCATTTGTTCCCCAGTCTGCGGCGACATCCATGGCCAATATGTCCGCCTGAAACCCCCTCTTTCTCTTTTTTCCCTCGCTAACTCTTCCTAATCGCAGTTTGATCTCATGAAGCTATTCGAAATCGGCGGCAAACCGTCCAATACCCGCTACCTCTTCCTGGGAGACTACGTCGATAGAGGCTACTTTAGCATCGAGGTGCGTCCCTGCCTCCTCTCCTTCTCCCACCGATCCCTGAGTGCACCTGCATGCAGTGTTTACTCTACCTGTGGAGTCTCAAGATCTGCTACCCAAACTCGTTCTATCTCCTCCGTGGCAACCACGAGTGTCGCCATTTGACCGACTATTTCACTTTCAAGACCGAGTGCAAGCACAAGTATTCCGAGCGGGTGTATGAGGCCTGTATCGAGTCGTTCTGTGCGTTGCCCCTCGCAGCGGTCATGAACAAGCAGTTCTTGTGCATACATGGTGGTATCTCCCCCGAGCTGCACACGATCGACGACATCCGCAAGGTGAGCCCTTCACCTTGTCACCTCTTTCAGATCGGCCCCGTGACCGGTGGCTGCCTTGCAGCTCGATCGATTTCGCGAGCCGCCTACGTCCGGACTCATGTGCGATATACTGTGGTCCGACCCGATCGAGGACTTTGGCCAGGAGCGTGGCACGGAGAACTTTGTGCACAACCACGTGCGCGGCTGCTCCTACTTTTACACATATAAGGCCGTGTGCGATTTTCTGGAGCGCAATCGCCTGTTGTCTATCATCCGGGCGCATGAAGCGCAAGATGCCGGGTGCGTCCAGCCGTCCGCCCTATCTCCTGCCATCCTTCTCGGGTTAATTCGGGTACCCGTTGGTTCCGATTTTCATGTATATAGATACCGCATGTACCGCAAGAGCCGCAAGACCGGGTTCCCGAGCGTCATGACGCTCTTCTCCGCGCCGAATTATCTTGATGTCTATAACAATAAGGCGGCGATGGTGAAGTACGAGGCGAACATGTTCAGCATCCGGCAGTTTAACAGCATGCCTCACCCGTACTGGCTTCCCAACTTTATGGATGCGTTCAGCTGGAGCCTGCCGTTCGTCGGCGAGAAGAGTGAGCCCCACGTGCCTGTATGCTATCTATCCGTGTTCGTTACTGACTCATGGTGATGATGGCCCACAGTTACAGACATGTTGGCCGCGGTGCTGAATATATGCACCCAAGAGGAACTCAACGAAGGCTCAGACGATCCAACACCGAGCGTTACGCCTATGGACCGCGAGAGGGCCGAGCGCCGTAAAGTGATCAAGCACAAGATAATGGCAGTCGGGCGCCTATCGCGTATGTTCTCGGTACTTCGGTGCGTCACCGTGTGGTTCTTGCCACGCTTTCCGATCCTCCACCGAACAAAAATTCACCGAAACTTTCTCCCTCATGGCCTTTACAGTGAGGAGTCTGAGCACGTGTCAGAGCTCAAAAATATCTCGGGCTCGTCGAAGCTGCCGTACGGCACGCTCGTGCTCGGCGCAGAGGGTATCAAGAATGCCATCAAGTCATTCGACGACGCGTATGTCTTCTCTAACCCTTCCCATTCCCCCCCTCGCGATCTCATCTGAGGTTGGACGGTGCCGGTCGTCCCGTTATAGACGCAAATCGGATATCGAAAACGAGCGCCTGCCCCCTCCGGTCGGGGAGCGGCCGTCCGCGTCCTCGTCCAGCACCAGCACAAGCGCCGGTGCCAGTATTGGTGCCGGTACGAGTACGGGTACGACTACGAGTGTGGGTGGTGGGTCTAGTACGACCACGGTCACAACGACGAGTGTTTTACCCACGGCGTCGTTTGGTAGGAGGAAGGAGGGAAGGTTGGCGTTAGGGCAGCGACGGTGACGGTGACGGTCTCTTTGGATGGGTTGGCTTTGAGGATTTCCTGTATTGACTAGTCTGCTTTGTGGAGAGGAAAATGATAAGATATCTAGTTGCTTGTATTATCGTTTGTGTTGTATGTAGCCTACACTAGTTGTGATCTCTATGCCCGTCTGTCACTCCGGGGACCAACGTCTCCAGTCGCGGTCGTTGGGTGGTGTCGGAGAGGGGGGGATCGTCAGGGGACTCAGGTCTGCGCGAGTGTTTCGACGCTACGCGTTCAGGAAGTCGGGGGAGTCGAGGCGTCGCGCGAGCGAGCGACGACGGGTCGAAAATCCTCTCAGAGACATACTCCGTGGGCCTCTGTCGTTTCGTAGTCATTGTCCTTCAATAGAATTCGGGTTTCGTTCGGTCGGTTGAGTTTGATAAGATGTCACGGACAAGGCGCCGTGTTCGTCGTTCGGAGATCGATTCGGGGTCAACGCGGATGCGTTATGGTCATCTGAAGAGGATTCAGAAGGGGGTTCTGAGTGATCTACAACAGTGAGGAGGCAAGCGACCGCAGGAGCAAGCCGAAAACACAACGGCTCTCGATATCAGCTGAAGTTCACACAAGGGAATCACAAAGATCCACCCAAGGGACCACAAGGGGGATTCGTGAAGTAGCAGGACTCGGAAACTTGTATTCAAGAGACCAGATCGATGAACATAAAAGATGCATATGTAGATTGGTAAGCAGTCACAGTCACAAATGGTCACGAATCGTCACAGGTTCGTGACACTGCATTCGACAAGCCCAGCAGCTCAGGTAACGTAACTCGGAGCCGGCTCAACCCAAGGTGAAATTCTCTGCTATTATGACAGGCTCCGACTGGGCTACCCACTGGCCATTGTAATAGCCTGTTTGTCAGATAGTATAAGCTGAAGTATGAGCAGAGCAGGAATGATGGTAGTTACACGATATCGCGCCCGGACCAGATACGTATCCGGGAATAGTTAGATCATAGCTCGAATAGTTGCCAGGGTGGATGTTGTCAGTCTTAAGGACTATTCCATGTTTATATGCAGTCACTCAAACACAGGTCATACCACTCACGGATTGCACTATAGAAAGAGACAAGCCAAAAACCGACGGTCCAGGGAGGCAGAGGGTCAGGTTCAAGTTCTTGGTGTGTGACAAAGCTACTAATGAATAAGCGCCTACGACATTAATATTCACCTTTCACCACTTACAACTGTAAAGTAAGTACGCTGCCGGGCTTCACCTCTTGCCAACGCGTCGGCTGTGAAAAGGCAATGTCAAGGGGCCAAGTCGGGCTACTTCCCCTGGACTGAAGGCCTGAAGGTGCTGCTCTGACCGAAGCCAGAAGAGACAGAATCGGGACCAGGAAGGTGATTCCCAGGGTGGGTTTGAAACGCATGGTCGCTAGGTGTGGGTTTGGAGAACCAAAATGTAGTTGAAAAGGGAGGACTCGGAGCAGGGAAGTAGCAGAGGGAAATGATCTCTTCCAGAGAACGAGATGGTCTCAACTCGGATGGTCTCACAAGTCATTTTATAGCCTGGCCACGAACCTCGATGACCCCGACGAAAATCAATGTAAGTATTATTAGTGCATGTCAACGATGCTCAGATATCGCTTAGGTCGGCTCACGACATCATCGATGAGCCACTTGATGGGGCGCCGGACATTTGTGCCGCTTATCCTGAATAAATCCGCACCCCATCCCCAGCAACTGGGCTTTCTGCACCCTTACATAGTGCAGTCCCAATACACCTGCACCTGCACCCGTTGTAGTTCAAACGCGACTTGAATGGGGGTGATATCCGCACTCACTGGTGAGGCCATTGGGATATAGTGCTCAGTCAGTGCGGCTTAACATGATCATCTCCAGCCGATACTCGGACTGCTCAGGCTCAGCCGCTCCGGGTCTTGCACGTTCAGCTCATGCACTCTCCCATCTCTCGTCCTCGCTTGTCCCTAGAGTGAATAAGACATGAGGTGGTTTGCAGCGACCATGGGGGATGGGTATCCTATACTAGTAGGGAATGTTCGATCTGCGATTGGAATGAACGTGATGACCCTTTCCAGCCTTACCCCTTACAACCCCAACAACGCGCACGTGGCAGCGGCTGCCATTGTAGGGAATGTGAGTCCGGGACGATGGGATGCCAGAAGAAGAGAAGGAGAGGATAAAATGGTCGAAGGGACTGACTCAGGTCAAGACCCTCGTCGTTTTCGCCCTCCTCTTACGGAGGCTTTCTAGGTCGTTATATACAAGTATACTATCTGTATGTAATAAGGATCGTGTTCATGGTGTGTGAATCTCAAAAGGGAAAGCTGAACGAGGGGCGACGGTGCAGGCGTTGTCGAGTTCGACGGCCCACGTGTGTCCATTAATTCTCTCGGGTGGCATATTGCCCACCGCGGCTTCTCGCGCGTTAGCTGCTTGCCGCGGCGAACACGACGATGCTGGTGACGAAGACCCGATTTACACAGAGAGGAAGAAGAGGAAGAACGTGTCGCGTCTCCATCTTCAAGACCTCGGTACGTAGGGACTGCTCTGCTAGTGGGAAATTAAAGTGAAACCGCTGAAATTTTGAAACTGAATTCAATTCCCCTTTGCAGTTCCTTTGGGGAATTTAGCGCTTAAGGCACTAGCTTTCGTCTCCACCTGTAGATGACGCCACACCGCCAACAACCCCAGTGTTCAGGTCTTGTCGCAAAGCACCAGTAATCAAGCCAGTAAGCGAAGAAAATTTCAACTTTCGACTTACAGTAATGCCGGAAGTAGCACAACACGGAACGAGGGCCATAATGAAGGTCTGCGGTCTCTACTAGTAGGGTCCAAAGTATACCCTCTCATAATCCTCTGCGACAAGCTGCGGGCTACGGTGACACCACCACTCAAAAATAAGCTCTGCGGTACAGAATCAGAAAACACGACACGGCCCTCGTAGATAGTTGGATGGGCAATACAGACTCTATGCTCATCTTTGTAAGGTCGACCCATCCTGCCGTTTCCGCTATCTAACTGGCACTATACTATACATCCTAGACAGTTCTCAAACTCAACCGCCTCACTTCTCACCCAACTACGTTGCACAGTCTAACCTAACAATACTATCACCTCCGAGTCACCACCCCAGATTCTTGTACAGCGGAGCGTCACCCCTTCAGCCATCCGGGTCAACATCCTTATGTCCCTCAGCCTCTTTTTCAGTGTGATGAGCGCGCTCGTCTCGACACCTATCCAACAATGGGCCCGCGAATATTATTCACAGCCGAGTGCCGCACCTCATAAAATGTGGCCGAGTGCGCGCCTCCCTTTCAATTGATGGCCTACTTATCCCAAGTCCAGATGAGACGCCTAACCTCCGCCGTTCCTGTTCTCCTCCACCTCTCCATCTTCCTATTCTTCTTTTGTCCCCAGCGATTGGCTCCATTCTATCAACGACCCTATTGGGGCAACAGCTCGCTACTACTGCTTAGTGGGCCCGCTTGCGGCCTACATGGCCTACTACAACCGCATTCACGTCGATCGAGCTCGAGCCCTCATGAGGGAAATCAAAAGGATATCTTCGGACCTGCATTGGTTGGCGATGCAATAACTGTTGCAAGAACTGGACGATGACGACATGGATGCTTTCCTGAGTGGCCTTCCGGGTTACATTTACTCTCCTCTGACAGATACGAAACTTGTCGTCAAGGGGCTCAGATCAGGCAAGACGGCGTCCCGGAGCGTATCAGAAAGCACTTCACGGCTTGTGTGGAATCATGATCCGTGGAACTCTCGAAAGAGGCGTCCATGTCCCGTGCATCCGCTTGCGTCAATTCGCTACGATTGATCTCCGAAACGGCGCCCAACATCACTATCAGGCGACCTGGATTGGAAAGCAATAACACCCAGGCAATTATGGAGTACATCTCTGACTCTTCGACCGCGCTACGTGCGTCATGCATCAGGGGCGTCGTCATCTGGGAGTTCCTAGTCTCCTAGCTCACTTGGACGCCGAAGCACTACTGACAAATAAATTCCCCGATCATTTAATGCCATTATACAACGCCATCCGTACATGGACAACTACGGAGATTTCTCTCACATCCCAAGCATTTCGCCACCACCCATCAGCGATCATCTTCCCAGTGACCAAGTGTTGTTGACCGGCACTCTGTGCGATGGACCGTTGATCAATTTGGCGGTCATGGCTCACGCCGTTCTCTCATGTGCCAGTGAAAAGGAAATTAACCTCGACACAGTGTGGAAGACACTTAAATTGCTGTCGAAGGCGCTCGGACTCGCCCAAGTTCGAGCGTCTGCTCCAGCACGTGCGCAATTCGATGAGGTACTTCTCAAAGCAGGTGCCGAAGTTAACAGATACCGAGGAAAATCGCCCATTGCCCCCGCTGCTGGAGACCTTGGACATTGTCATTAGCGGGGCTTCATCTCGCGGAGGTGTTTTCGTACCCTCCGAAGCGAAGACTTCCGCCGAAACGAATTGAAGCAATGTTTGGACGGGAGCAACTTCGCGACGGCGAACGAACTCTTGTTGGAAGCATTTTCCGCGCACCTCCCAGGGCTTGTCGCGGGAAATTCCCCCGAGATATCAACGAGCTTCAGGGAGCGATTAATTCTGCAAGACAAACTCTGAAAACAGCTACATGTTCGCCTTTTGAAATGCTTCGACCCACAGGTCCCATTCCCTGACAGCATGCGGTTGCTTCGACATACTTGATGCGGCATTCGTTGTCTTGAAGGATTCTTCCAACATTGACTAGCAATCCTCGAAATTTGACCTGCTTATTGCATTTCTTGGGGAATTCTCGACGCGAGTTGCCAGGCATGCTCATCGGGAGGGCAGCCCATTTCGTGCAGCCGCCTCTGTTCAGTTCTGTCACGCGCTGTTGGTACAATTATCCATGTGGCGCAAGCATGAAAAGCCCCTCATCGCGCACTCCTTAAATGGCCTCGTAAGACTCACCCTGATTCTAGGATTTGGTAGCCAAGAAGATTGGGAAGATTTCACAGCCAAGAATCCCCAGGTCAATCCCGATTTAATGATCAAGGCCGAAGGGGTCTCAGTCTAGCCCTCCGCGACGGGCCCTTATCAAACTTCTGCAGGTTTAGGCAGGCTGGCATTCGAGGTGTCGTTGATCGAGTCTTCCGATTTGACCTCGGAAGACCTCCAGAAGCCATGGGAACTGCTCAGGAGAATGCTCGACACCGAACACACGCCACTGGTCAATGCGTCGCGAGGGGTGTGGACCAAATTTTGATCGCCTTCGTGCCGCGGTCCTTGGTGCTGTCGCTTCGGAGGTCTGCAGCCAAAACGGAGGGAAATTACAGCCACTTCTGAAAATGATCGATGACGTAGACGACCTGCGTTTAGCTGCAGACAAGCACGACGGGGTGGGGAAGAAAGACAATTGAACCGCACACACCCCCACGCCTCAATGCACCAGGACGTACGGTTGCCTGGCAGTGTCCATTCCCGGGTACGGCAAGCGGGCTGAGGCATATGGCCTAGGTCCCTTGAACCCGAGACTCTTCCCTGTGGTTCCTGATGCCATTTCCATCGCCGGAACGGACCGATTCACCTCCTTGGGTGGCTCCCACAGGACTGAGAGGGACCCTAGTCTATGGGTGCTGGTCTGCCACCGACTTCTTCGACCCCAAACACGCAAACCGGTACCCGGCGCGGCGGGGGTTCTTTATCCTTAGCCTCCGCATGCCCCACGGGTCCACCCACCCGATTTTGCGCCTCCATACGTCCAGGGAATGAGTGGTCCCCAAACCGCTTCTCTGGACCCTGTGTAATTGGCAGCCTAACACATATATGCAGCCAGCACTCATGGGCTTGCCCGTTCCCCTAGACCACACGTTTTCTCGTCCCTATCTTTCTCCTTCCCCGAACTTTCTTAGCCATATGATTGCAACTGGCCTTTCTTAGGCCCATAATGTTAGAGTGCCGCCTTTACAGGAATATGTGTTTCCTGCGGCATCCCAACGCCAAAGAGAAAGCAGGTTATTCTTGTTTGAGGGAACTTTTGGACATTTTAGTTATACGCAAGTGTATCTCCGGGTGCACATGAGCTCATACTTCGGGCTCCCTTACTAATGTCCGAGTTTATTACATGTACTGTAAAAAACCAGGTGCTCGCATCGAGCCCCCCCGACGTTCATCGCTCCCTCCAACTCGGGGCTCTCACTCGCTCGTTCATTCGTTTTATGGGCCACCTCAGTCTATATTTTCACCAGGAACGTCCAGGACATCCTGCAATTGTGACACGTATATCTGATCGTTATACTTAGAAGTGAGCGTGACGGTGCCGCGCCCTTCTGCGCGTGTATGACATCGCCGACTCCGGATATGGATGTGTCGGTTAGCGCTTCATATGTGCACAAGTTAAGGTTCATGCCTACGGCATGGGTCCAGCTGATGCCCATGCTTTCAGCTTGGCTCGTCGCTTCGCTCCTCACATGCGCTTCCAGCATGAGCATCAGCTGGCCCCTTGCCTTTAGGCATGAACTCTAACTTGTTGGGGGCTGCGCCCCCAAACCCCCTGCGCACGCTCCCAATGTTTAATATTGGCTTAAGATTTCAGTCCTATATATGGTGTAACATAGTTACAGTTCATGTTACAATTATAATACACTAAATTAACTTAAACAAAACATCATTATAAAATTTTTGCTCTATTCTGAAATAGTGTTACCACAGCTATAGCTGGATCAAATTTAAAAACTGTAATGCCATCTTCAATAAATTCTGTACAATTATGAAAATATTTGAGGAGATAGAACATCCAAAAGGCCAATGGGTTATTTAAGATAACATTTTGATCTGAGCAACCATTTAGGCATAATTAAACCAACATTTTTTGGAAGTCAGTTTCATTACACTTGAACAGTGGCTTGGATCAAAATGTCATCTTAAATAACCCATTGGCCTTTTGGATGTTCTATCTCCTCAAATATTTTCATAATTTTACAGAATTTATTGAAGGTATAATTGCATTTTTGAAATTTGATTGAGCTTTAGCTGTAGCAATACTTCTGAAAAATATTAGGCAATGTCATAGAGCCACAATCTATGTTATATCTTTCCATTGAAAGAAGCAAAGTGATAGCAATTTTTAACATGTGGCCAGTACTTAGTTACATGACCAAAAGTCATCTGGCTAAAGTCTTGTTCAAGTGTAAGAGCAAAGTGGCTAAAATTGTAGCAATTTTAGCATATGGGAAAGTAAGCCAAATTTTAAATGTGAGAATGTTATTTAGATTGTATACTCTTAATGTTTCTATTGTATTTATAATAGTCATTATTATAAAATCATAGTATTTGCCATAATACCATTTTGCCATTTTTATACAAAGTTACTTACTTTTTACACAGTAACATGTCATAAAAGTCATTGATGTACTATAGTTACCGTTAATTTTCATTTATTTAACAATTTTAAACCACATAATAAACATTCATCATTTTGAAGGATGGAAAAGTCAGTGTAAAGTAGTGGCAATTTTAGAGTGTAAGAAAGTAATATCAGTAAAGTTTTCAATTATTTTCTGTATAAATCTTCTTTGATTGTAATTTTGAGTGTGAGAAAGTCATTTAACTAAAGTATAATTTGTGAGAAACAGAATGTCACTTTTATTTGTTATAAAAAGGGTATTATTCAGTGTGAGAAAGTTGTGGCCATTTTTAGGTCTCAGAAAGTTATTTTAAAAGTATGGAAAAGCAGTGCACCAAGTATATTCAGTGTATAAAAGATATATTTATTACAGTGTAGCCAGTATTAACCAAGCAGGTTTATAAAAGTCACCAATTTTATAGTGTGGGAAATTTGTTTGGGCCAACATATAATATTTATTTAAGTGTAGGAAACAGGCTGTGATATTTTCTGTTTGTGAAGGCATTATTGTTTGGTGTGGGAAAGTTGTGGCCATTTTAAATAAAGTCTCAGAAAGTTGTTTAAAAGTGTGGGAAAGCAGTGAGTAAAGTTTATTCAGTTATGTATCAAAGTGTGGCTGTTGGTTCTTTGGCTGATTTATTCAAGTGTGAGAAATTTATTAAAAAGTTATATCGTCAAAAAACTTCAGTGTGAGAAAGTTGTGGCCATTTTGAAGTGTCAGAAAAGTTATCTGTAACAGTTTTTAAAGTGTGGGAACAAAGTTTTTAAAAGTGGGGGCTGCAATTTTCGAGTTTTTCAAGTGTGCTGATGTTTGGTAAGCATGTGGCAGCACAGCAGAAGTCAGAAGTGGAAGGCAGCTTACTAAGCGCTGACAAAGCAAGCTCACTCTGACTAATTCCACCTTTTTTGTACACTGCTTATGTAAGATTTTTCCCTTTTTCGGTTTTTGAGGGATTAAATAGTTGATTGCGGGAGTTCGCGATGTGTGATGTAGTCGCGCTATCGGCACACCAGTCATAAATAGACAAGTCGTTTATTGATTGCCTCTGAAGGCCGATAAGTATCGACATTCACCATGTTACAGCTTTGATACTTATCAGACTTCAGGCCTTCAGGTTTCAGGTGCAATCAATGAACGACTTGACTCCCGACCCTAACCACAAAAGACAGTATTCACACTTAGCTCGATCACAGCTATACTCACTGCTGCTTATCTCTACCCAACCCTGCGGGCGATTCAGTTGTGCTATGTTGCGGAGTTCGGTCCGCCAGAAGGCAGACGGAGGAACACGCGCGCACCACGCTAGCTCATGATCCCTTTTGTATGCCCTTTTAATGGGAATTCTTGTTTCTGTCTTGCTTTCTACCACCGGTGATTCTACCCATGCGATCTTCCTGTCTCGCTTCTACTTTCGTGCGCGTGCCCTACGGTGTGATTCGATTACAAGGGACAGGTGATATCTATGGCCCGTAACCCATAGCGGTAACCATTGTTCCCAAAAAAACTCATTTGACTGCTGATTATGACTTTCGTCTCGAGTATTGTACCAAAAACGTTGTGTAAATAGCAGTAGCAGACTTGCGGTGCCCATACACGACCAAGGACACTTGGGTTAGTTCCATGTTGCAGTATGACCGTACAGTCTGATTGTATCGTACTGAGGGCGACGAACCAACGTCACGGTCTTCCAGCGATGCCATTCGTGACAGCGGCCCATTAGCATCGTCTGGGCACACGCCGGGAGATTAAAGATGGAAACGCCTTTGTGTTGAGGCTGGGCAAAGTATCCGCAGAGAGGGAAATGGATGACCGGAGTT
>WTXF01000380.1:0-21537 GCA_022496215.1 Russula brevipes | reverse complement strand
TGAGTGGTTCCTGGCTTCTGGGTTCTCCGGGTGGTTTATTCCAACATTTCTTGGCAAAATGCCCCTCCTTTCCGCAATAGAAGCAACGGCCTTCTTTCTTGCGGTACTCTTTCTCTTCCTCCGTAAGGGGTGTGCGTCTGCCTTCCGGGTGCTCTGAGCTGCTGGCCCGGACACGAGGCGTCTTCTGGGTGAACGTCGTGGACTGGTACATAATACGGAGGCGGTCGTATTCACGGGCTTTTTCTACAAGGAGGGGGAGTGTGTCTGGCTGGGGCATCAGGGTCAAGAGTTTCTCATGGAGGGCAGGGTCTAGGTTCCGACGGAAGGCAAACATCTTGGTGTACTCGTCTACACCAGCGCGCGAGGCATGAGTGTACCATCTCTGGTACCACTCATTGAATGGGGTGTCTTTCTGGGGGAAATGGTGCATGAACGCGCTGGCCTCTAGTCGATTGTCTGCAGGAACGAAGTGTGCTTTGAACGCGTCTGTGAAGTCGGCCCATGTGCTGTAGTCTACGGGGGTGGCGTTCAATGCTGCCGTGGTTCTATCTTGGGCCCAGTCTCCTGCTGGGGTGCCTGTCTTGAAATGCGTAAGGGCGGCGGACACTCGTCGCCCTTCGTCGGGGAATGATGTCTCGTTCAGGAAGTAGTAGTTCTTCAAGGCGTAGAAGAACGCTTCTGCTTTGTTCTCGTTTCCATCAAAGGGTTCTGGGACTGCTCCGAGCAACTTCATGGGGGGTGCGGGGTTTGCCATGGCTATGGCTGGGGCTACTGGGACTGGGGGTACGGGGGCTGGTGCTACAGGGGCAAGGGGTGCTGCTGGGGTTCTGACTGGGACAGGGACTACTGGGGACGGGGATGGTTGTCTCTGGGGTGCAAGGGACGCGCCAAGGGTCAATGGGGTCAAGAGGTGCGATGGTCCAGCCGGTCCTGGGGTCGTAGGTTGCGAGGACTGGGGTGTGGCAAAGGTGACTGGGTGGTTGTTGGCGTAAACCCACTGGCTTCTGCTGGATGAATACCGGACTGGCTTGGTTTTATAAAATCCGTGGAGGGTTCTTAGGTCAAGGCTGGTTACGTGGTGCGCGTCTGGGATTAAGGATAGGTATGCCGCGTCGTCGAGGGGTACGTTGTTCTCGTCTGTCCAAGGTCCTTCTGGGTGGTCTCCAAAGTAGTATGATCCGGCGAAGATCCCGAAATAGTACTTATGCTTGATACTATACTCGAGATTGGTGAAGAGGTATGGGATATGATCGAGTTCTTCGTTGGTTAATGGGCGCTCGTCGCTCATTCACGAGGGATGGGGAATGTGGGGGGGTGACAGATCCGTGGCAATGATTACTATGGTGGACTCCTTCTATCCTTCTTCAGCGTCCTATACTTGGCAGGTTCTTTTCTATTCTTGGCTTTGGCAGAGACTCGTGGTGACGCTGGATAACAGTTTAGTGGGGGAAGAGGGGGGATTTGGGTAGGGGTTGGGATGAGAAATGAGACAATTCAAGTGTCGCGAACCTAGGCGCGTCAAGGGGTTTCCCAACGGCTACGCCACAAGAGACGAGTTTAACGTCCTGGGAGGGGTACAAGATAGGATGAAGATAGAGGAGTAGACTGGAAGAGGTGATATCGCAGTGCGGTTCCGCTCATGCAACCTGTTTAGTTGCGACTTGCTCTACCTCGGTTGGTAATACAAGTGAATTGTCTGAGGGCGTCTCTACCAGACGCCTGTCCTTATATACATGAGTACTCTAGGGCAGGTCTTTCAGGGCGTGATCAACTACTGGGGGCGCTAGCCAATCATCAAATCACTAGGAGTGGTACCATCTATAAATACTTGGGTCCTTTACTAATGGATGAACCTTGTTAGTCATTTGCTCAGTCAGCTGAGTCATACTCGTCATGTGACTGGTCTAGGGTCATGTGACTACAAGTTCGTCATGTGATCTGTCCTTGGGCTTGGTCATGTGACCCGCTGGTCACGTGATCTGGAGGCGTTCTTGAATCTTTAAGCTCTCTGGGTTCTTCGGCAAGGCGAGGGTCGCGGGAAGTTCTTGCATCAGCAAAACTCGCGCGTCATTCCAAGGGTCTTCTAGGTTGAATTTCGAGGGACAAGGGCGATTTCTGAGCGAGATACGAGGGAATTACTGGGGGTTTCCACGGAGAATTACCGATCCATGGAACATTGTGGTAAAGGAGCGTTCTGTGAGGCGATTCTGCGGTTCTGGGGAGGGAAATATAGGCGAATACTTGGTCATGTCATGACGGTTCATGACAGCAGGTGGTTTGCAGATTCTGGCGGCCTAGCGCCAGAGGCTGAATTCAAGCCTTTTGGTGATACTCGATGTTTGCTTTCCGAGAAACTGCATGCACTTTGTGGGTGGGGACGGGCCTCATTATCTCGGTTTTTGTTCTGTGGCTAATGCAGTCTATCTTTCACGTAGATGGCTACAATGCCTACAAACTGGACAATGTTTTGCCAGTCTCTGGAAGGCACCTATGAACTCATGGACTTGATCCGCAGGCTCCGCCACCTCTCTGTTCGCGACTCCTGGTATGCAGACCTACACGCGTATGTGTAGCTTGTGCACCCTTTTCCCGGTGTCGCCGCAAACCTGTGGATACCTGGACCAGAACACGTTCCCATTGCCACCCAGCCGGCCATGAAGCCCATGGCCTTCTCCCTGTCCAAAGGTCGTTCCCCAGCTTCTCATATCCACCGCCGCCTCTCCATCTGCTGTCTTCCCTCAGCCAGTCTCGTTTTTCCACCATCCCTCGGTCTGTCACCACCTCTCAGTCCGCTATCATCCAGTCTGCCACCGTCCCTGGGCTTGTTGCCCCACCTTCCACCGGCACTGCTCCGTCCATGACCACTCAACTCGCCACCGCCTAACAGGCCCCCTCTAATGACAGCAGCACATGAGGTCCCCAGAGTGGCACCAAGGTTTGTCCCATCACACAGCCCAAAATCCTTCACAGACCCAAGAGCTCAAGCTGCGAATTCAGACTCACAGGCCGCAGGATGCAGGCAAACCTAGCCACAACCCTTGCAAAGAAGTTTGCAGGCAAATTATTGGATGCTTTCAATGCCAAGACCTGAGAAGACAAACCTCAGGACTCATGTGGTGAGACTCCCAGAAGCAGCTAAGTTAACTGCGTCGAGGGAGTGAACTGCCCAATGACGACCATCAACGCAATCCAACCCAGCCTGCAGCGCCCTCAAGGGACCATCGTCGTGGCTGTCCCTCCTCCTTCACCTCTCAATGCTCTGCCCCCAGTCCAGCCCCAGTCTCTGCCTCTCGAGCCGCCGCCTGAGCTGCCACCATCACCTGCCAAACTTGTGCCCACCCAGTCTCCGCTGTTTTTTCTTTCCCTGCCATTACTCAGCCCTCCCTCCTGTCACCGGCTGTTTGCCCAGGTGCCACTACTAGCCGGTGGTGTCATGAACCGTCATGACATGACCAAGTATTCGCCTATATTTCCCTTCCCAGAACCGCAGAATCGCCTCACAGAACACTCCTTTACCACAATGTTCCATGGATCGGTAATTCTCCGTGGAAACCCCCAGTAATTCCCTCGTATCTCACTCAGAAATCGCCCTTGTCCCTCGAAATTCAGCCTAGAAGACCCCTGGAATGACGCGCGAGTTTTGCTGACGCAAGAACTTCCCGCGACCCTCGCCTTGCCGAAGAACCCAGAGAGCTTAGAGATTCAAGAACGCCTCCAGATCACATGACCAGCGGGTCACATGACCAAGCCCAAGGACAGATCACATGACAAACTTGTAGTCACATGACCCTAGACCAGTCACATGACGAGTATGACTCAGCTGACTGAGCAAATGACTAACAAGGTTCATCCATTAGTAAAGGACCCAAGTATTTATAGATGGTACCACTCCTAGTGATTTGATGATTGGCTAGCGCCCCCAGTAGTTGATCACGCCTTGAAAGACCTGCCCTAGAGTACTCATGTATATAAGGACAGGCGTCTAGTAGAGACGCCCTCAGACAATTCACTTGTATTACCAACTGAGGTAGAGCAAGTAGCAACTAAACAGGTTGCATGAGCGGCATCGCACTGCGCTGAACCTCTTCCCGTCTTACTCCTCTATCTTCATCTCTCTTGTAACCCTCCTTGGACGTTAAAATCGTCTTCAGTGGTGTAGCCGTTGGGGAAACACCTTAGCGCGCCTAGGTTCGCGACAGGTGGGATGGTTACTCCCTCGATGTGCGTGATAAGATCCGGTGATGACGTCGGCGGCGAGTAGGAGGTGCGCTCCTTTCAAGTACTCTTCGTAGTTGTAACTGTGTGGTCCCGAGGTCTGGTAGAGCCGGTAGAGTTGGATGGTATAATGATAGAGTGATCTTGAGGTTACTGGTGCCGTTCCCAACGGTGTGCTCATGCAAGACTCCCCAAGGGCTATGCAAGGCAGGAGAGGGTGGTATTCAAGTAGTCATACAAGACACTTGACTTAAGGTCTCTGTCCTACTTTACGTGTCCTTATATACCCGAGTGGAGACCCTACGAGCTAGGCCTCAGTATCGCTGAGTCGTTCTATCGTAATAGTACAGTAAGCGGGAAATACTCCGCTTAGTCAAGAAGGCATATGGTCTTACGAATCGTACCACGTATTCGTAAGGTAATCCGAGTCTGCTGAGAAATCATTACCAATGTAGGGTCCATGCTGACTTGACCAAAAGTCCGCATGTTGGGCCGGTTCACCGAATCCCCTTATGCTGTCTGGCCTCGTGACAGCTGCCGGTTTCACCATCCCCCCTCTAGGCCTGAGGTTGTCCTCGACCTCTGACATTCCTCCGTCCTCGTCGTCCCAGCTGGGGGACAGGGACCACGTGGTCTGGCTCCCCGTCCCACCTCCAGTCGTCTTCGCGCCTGGTCCGTTCCAGATGCCCGAAGTGTTTGTGGGCGCGGGCTGCCTCGAGTCGGTACCGCGCCTGCATCCATTCCTCCCGCGCCCGCTCGACCCGTTGCGTGGCCTCCTCAATGCGGGCCTCCCAGATCCCGATCTGGTCTTCGCAGAGGTGGTAGCGGATGATGTCCGCGCAGATGCCCCAGTTGTTGTGTCGGAGGGCGGCCTGGAGGACGGTGTTGTACATGTTGTTGTGGCGCGAGAGCGCCGATGTGAACCAGATGGGCATGGGGGTGATGGGAGCGAGGGTATCCTCGAAGTCAGCGGGGGCGAAGAGAGTGTGGCGGTAGACAGGGAACCCCTGTCCTTCAGTTCCTTCTGCGTGGGGGTCGGCTCCCTGTATGAACCGAATATACTTCGGTTCGACTTGCTCCCCGTCGTCATTGGGGATGTAGAATCCGGGGGCTTGTCCCCGATTCTCCTCGTACCCTGGTGGGCACATGGCGGCATACTCGGGGAGGCTGGGGTCGCTGTTGCAGCTACTGCTGCTTCCTGAATCGCGGCGGCAACGACAGCCACGAGGGGGCTCGTTCTCCTTGTTTCGCTCGAGTTCCTCGAGCCGGTCCTCAACCTCGTTGGCCCTATTTTCGCAATCCTGGGCCCTGCTGTTGGCCCAGTCGAGTCGCTCCTTGAGGAAGCGGATGGTGGTGGCGAGGTCCTTGGTGTTGTCCACCAGGGTTTGTCCATCGCCGGGCTGGGCAGCCTCGAGGACCATGGCGGCGGTGCGCGGGCTGAGCGGGGCGGCTGCGATGTGGATGACGCCCTCGGGTGTGGCGCCGGGTTCGGGGACCAAGGCTGGGATTTCGTTGCCGTCTGTGTCGACGGCGCTCGGGGCTTCGACTTCGCCCTCTTCAAGTTGGGCGAGCTGGTGGGTTCGGGCCCTGTCGACCAGTTCGGCGGTGGCGGCGAGCTGGGTACTGATGGCAGCGCTGTCGGCGTTGGCGGCGCAGACGAGGTCTTCCACGTCTTGGTAGTGTTGCCGCAGTTCCGGCTCCGGGCTGGTTCCGAGCTGCAGTCGAGTCGATTTTTGGTCAGCTAATATGAGTCGCAGCTCCCGGCTCAACTGTTGACTCAAGTCAACTAAGTTGATAGATTGGTGTTCAGAAAGAAAAAAAAAATCAACTCTTATATTCACTACTTTTACAATATTATACAACAACTAAACAATCTATGCCGATGCAAATGGGAGGGCACAAACGAGGGTGCGAACGAGACGACGTGAACGAGCGTGTGAACGAGACGACGCTGCCGCCTCCGTCCCCACTGCCTTCATCCCCGCCACCTTCGTCCCCACCACCACCAACAAGAACAACAACAAGAACAGCAGCAGCAGCAACAGCAACAGCAACAGCAACAGCAACAGCAACAGCAACAGCAACAGCAACAGCAACAGCAACAGCAACGACAACAACCACAAATGGCCACGAGACCGCCTCAATGGCAAGAATGGCCCCAATGCTGGCAAGAATGGGAGGCCCGTCGGAGGGCCCAAAAAGGACGCATGGCCATCGGCCAGGCCATCAGGTGAGTACGGGTGCAAGGTCTTTGTGTGAGCGGTACCCAATGCTGACCGTCACCCACCTTCTCCCAGACACAGATGATGCTCACACGTCCAGGGACAGCCGTGTGCAGCATGTGCATGCTTCGGTGTTGACCAGAACAGGAATGGGAACGCCTTCGACAGACCAAGCATGGCCATGCGGCACCTTGCCAATGGCAGCCACCGCGCTGACGACAAGCATGACCCGAGTGCCGCCGGAGTGTCACCAACAGGACCATCGGCAAGTCGCTCCTTCTCATGCAGAAGACCGGGACACGCGCGGCCCCGTGGATGGCCCAGACGGGGCCCACCTCGCATTCAGTTGAGGTGAGCCACCGCTGCTGCTCACCCCTGCTGCTCGCCTGCTGACGAGACCCTTCCTCCCTCCCTTTCTCGCACACAGGCCCTGGACCGAAGGTGCCCAATCACACTGAATCTGAAGGAGGGGCGTCTGCTCCCAAGGCGCAGCAGTACACACGACGTGCTCCCATCTGCCCCAGCGAGCCACCCAACTCCCGTCATCTCCCCTTATCGCGCCGCCTTTCTGCTAGCAGCCACCACCCCTCAGCCCTGTACTTCATCCCCCTGTCCGCCACAGCCATGCCTCCCGGAGCCCCTCACAAGTCGCTTACACCACATGCTCAATATTTACACCGTCTCTTTGTCATCCTCATAGATAAATGACTCAACTCTCACCACCCTGGGCCGTGTTCCCTCACGCCACATCGTGCCTCCCGCTTCCCCACAATCGCAATACCGTGACAGCTGGGGTCCGCTCCTCAGTTCAGTCATCGGTAACGTTGGGACTGCCAAGTCGTCGGAGGTGAGGCACAAGTGGGCGGACTGCCGCACGGCAACCGGGCAGATCACATACTTTGGTCGGTACTTCCATGGTCCCAGCACAATCCTCAAGTCCGTCTGTAGCTTCCTCTCCCTCTTCTTTTTACAATCGTGACAGCCCGCGCCGAGCGACCGAACGTGAGCACATCGTGGCGGGCATGAAGAACGCGCGGAGCTTCCAGGGAGCAGCTGCAACGACGACATCGTGGTGACCTGCGCATCGTGCGTCGTGCGTCATGCGTTACCCGCGCCGAGCCACTAAACACGAGCACATCGCGGCGACCTGCGCATCGTGCGTTGCCCATGCCAAGCGACCAAACGCGAGCACCTCGCAGCGGCACGAAGAACGTGTGGAGCTTCCAGGGAGCAGCCGCAATGTCGACATTGGGGTGACCTGCGCATCGTGCGTCGTGCGTCATGTGTCACCCGCGCCGAGCCACTAAACGCGAGCACCTCGCAGCGGGCAGAACGGATCCAAACTGCGCCTGTTTCAGCGACACGTTTATCAACACCGTGGCCGATTGTGTCGCAGCCCAATGCACAGCCACCGAGGCGCAGGCGGCCCACCAAATCTTCGGGCAATTCTGCTCTGGTTCTGTTGCCCCCTCTGGTCAGTCGATCCGTGATTCACCGACGGAAATTCTCCCCTCTTCATTAGCAGCCATGCCGCATCGCTGACCCATCAGTTTTCCTCTCCAATTATATACAGACACATCGTCCATTACCGGCACACCTACTGGCATCAAGCTGAGCACCACAGGAAACACGATGGGTCCGACCTCTACCGATGCCAGTACCAGTACGCCCACGCGGCAGAGCAAAGCACGCTGGCCTCGATCACGAGCGGTTCAGAATGCGTGGAACTCCCACGGAGCAGCCGCCACGACGACATCACGGCAACCTGCGCATCATGCGTCGCCCGCGCCACCACGATGACATCGCGGCAACCTGCGCGTCGTGCGTTGCCCGCGCCGCCAGGACGACATCGCGGCGACCTGCGTGACAGCATCACCCGCGCCGCCACGATGACATCGCAGCAACCTGCGCGTCGTGCATTGCCTGCGCCGCCAGGACGACATCGCGGTGACCTGGGTGACCTGCCTGTCGTGCATCGCCTGCGCCACCACAATGACATCACGGTGACCTGCGCGACCTGCGCGCCGTGCGTTGCCCGCGACGCCAAGACGACATCGCAGTGACCTGCGCGGCCTGCGTGTCGTGCGTCGCCCGCACCACCACAACGACATGGCCGCGACCTGTGAGTCGTGCATCACCCGTGCTGCCACGGTGACATCACCGTGACCTGCGCGACCTGCGCTTCGTGCGTTGCCCGCGCCACCAGGACGACATCGCGGCGACCTGCACGGCCTGCACGTCGTGCGTCGCCCGCGCCACCATGACGACATGGCCGCGACCTGCGAGTCGTGTGTCACCCACGCCGCCATGGTGACATCGCCGGACCTGCGCGTCGTGTGTTGCCCGCACCGCCAGGACGACATCGCCGCAACCTGCATGACCTGCGTGTCGTGCGTCGCCTGCGCCACCACGATGACATGGTCGCGACCTGCGCAGCCTGCGCGTCGTGCGTTGCCTGCACCACCACGACGACATGGCCGCGACCTGCGAGTCGTGTGTCACCCGCGCCGCCACGGTGGCATCGCGGCGACCTGCGCGTCGTGCATCGCCCATGCCGCCAGGACGACATCGCGGCGACCTGCGCGGCCTGTGCGTCGTGCGTCACCCACGCCACCACGACGATATGGCCACGACCTGCGAGTCGTGCGTCACCTGCACCGCCACGGTGACATCGCTGCGTCCTGCGCGACTGGCGTCGTGCGTTGCCTGCACCGAGCGACCAAACACAGCACAGCAGGCACAGCGGGCACGACGCGCACGGAGCTCCCTTTGTTATTATGTAGTTCTGTACCCTCTGGGAGTAGATACATGACAGTCCTGTACCATAGTGCACACATAGAAGTAGTAAGTTTGAATAATATAAAAATAAAACCCTTTGCTTTGCCAGAAACGCGTGAAGAGGCAGGCCAGCCGGCTCATCAGTCGGCTTTGCCGGCTGACACAACCGGCTCCGGTAAGAGTCGCAGCTCGGCAAGTCGGCCCCCGACTAGCCGAGTTTCGGCAACACTAATCCCGAGGCGTCCGTTGACAGGGTGAATACCTTTGTATAGTCCGGTTGCTTGAGTACTGGTTTTGCACACATCAGTGTCTTGAGCCTTTCAAAGGCTTGTTGTTGCTTCTCCGTCCAGACGAATTTACAGTTCTTCTTTGTTAGATCGATTAGTGGCTGGGCGATTTTTGAGTAATCTTTGATGAAGTATCGGTAAAACCCCGTAAACCCTAGGAATGATTGTATGTCTTTGGCGTTTTGCGGTCTGTTCCAGTCGGCTACTCCTTTGACTTTGGTGGGGTCCATTTGTACTTGTCCGGCCTCCAGTACTACGCCTAGGTATTCGATGCGTCTCTTGTGGAACTCGCATTTTGATAGCTTGAGGTACAGGTTGTGGTCTTGGAGCTTTTGTAGGACTCTTTGCACGCATTGTTCGTGGAATCTTTGGTCATCTTTGGTCGCTATGAGTAGGTCATCCATGTAGACTACTAGCCATCCTTCGCGTATTTCATTTGCAAAGATGTGGTTCATCATCGACTGGAATGTGGCCGGTGAGTTAGTTAACCCGAAAAACATGACTTTTGGCTGGTATAGTCCGAACGGGGTGATGAACGCGGCTTTCCACTCGTCTCCGGCTTTGATCCTGACGTTATTGTACCCCCATCGTACGTCGAATTTGGTGAATAGCGCTGCGTGGCGTACGGCTGCGATAAGATCTGGGATGAGCGGGAGTGGGTACCGGTTCTTAATTGTGAATTCGTTTAGCCGTCGATAGTCCTGTACTGGTCTGAGCTTTCCGTCCTTCTTTTTGATGAAGAAGAACCTTGAGGCGTATGGTCCTTTCCCTTCTTCGACGCGTTTCAGTTGTTTATTTTCTTGGAGGAATTCCCATGTTGCTTGGAGTTCATCGGCTGGTAGTCGTATTGCTTTTGCTGGTAGGGTAGCGGGTGCGTCCGGTTTTAGGTCAATGGCGTGGTCGTAGGGTCTGGACGGGGGGAACCTTTTCGATGCTTCTTCGCTGAATACCTTGCTGAAGCGTTGGTATTGTGGAGGTAACGCTTCTTCCCTTTTCGTGAGGTTGACCTGCTCTGCTAGTTTTGATGCCATTGTTTGTCTCGAGCTTGCTTGTGTCATAGCAGCTCTAATCGTTGTTTGTTCCGTAGTTCTGAGTACGATGGGGAGATGCGCGTAGTCCAGCCATCCTCTTGCCCAATCGATCTGTGGTTGCATGGCTGCGAACCAGGGGTATCCTAGTACAAGGCGTTGCCCTCCGAGGTTGGTCAGGAAGAATCGCATTTTTCGTTTTTTCCCTCCGGTTTGTACTTCGAGGTCTGTATATCGTGTGATGTCTCCTTTGCGGTTTTCTGTTCCGTCGATATTGTATAGCGGTCGTGGTTGTAGTAGTCGCTTGACCGGGAGTCGCAATTGGTATGCCAGGTCGATGCTCATAAAATTCTCGGTTGCTCCTGAATCGAGGAGAGACTCTATTTCAGCCCTCTTAGATGCCGCGTGTATGTATGCTTTGATGGTCATTGATTTTCTCAGCGATAAATACACGCGGTCATCTGTCCCGCTCCTTATCCAGGCTGCACAGATAAGGGCGTTTAAAAATCCGACTCTTTGGTTTCTTTGTGGGGACTCCATAGCTGCTGAGGAGTCGTCCTTTGTCTTCTGGGGATAGGGCCAGTACGCGGGCCTGGAGGTCGTCGATTGGGTCGTCATTTGGTTGTATTGGTTGTCCTTGGTAGACCCACCCTGGTGGGGCCTGGTATTGAGATGGGTCGGGTTCCCATCCTCCGTAGTTGGCATGTGTTTGTTGCCTAGAGCGGCATTCGCGTGCGAAGTGGCCTTCTTTGCTACAATTAAAGCATGCCCCTTTGGGTTTGCGCGGTGGTTGTCCATCTTGTGTGGCGTTGGCTCTGTATCTTTGTTGCCTGGGGGCTCTGCCCCTTCTATGTCCATTGGTACCTGGCGATTGTTGTAACTGGGTGGAGCCGTGCTCGAGTTGAACCTGGGTTGGTTGTTCCATGGTCGGTTCTGTTGCCTTTGTTGGCTCTGCTGTGGGAATATATTGGGCTGTGGTTTGAACGCGTTCGGGGGTGCCTTTGTGATGGTATCTATCAGTACCCTAGATCGCACGGCTTCAATGGCTTTGGCCTTCATCTTGTGGTAGCTAGTGGGAACCGGAGGTCGTAGATGTCGTGAGGATTGATTTAGGCAATCCTCCCATGAAGAAGTGCATGGTTTCTGGGTTGAGGTGGTTGTATCCGCGATGCGTGCCAGTTTTTCGAATTTTGACACGTATTGGTCGATTAGGGGCCATGTCATTTTAAGTGTTTGCAGTTCGCCTCTAGCTCGGGTTCTGATTGAGAATCCTCGAATTGTTTCTTGAACTCTCGTTCAAATGTGGTCCAGACGCCCCATCGGTCATCTGTAAGTGGGTTGAGCTGGTCGAACCATTGCCCCACTCCTCGTTTCCATTCTTCTACTTCCGTGCCTTCTATGTTCGAGAGGCACATGGCTACTCTGGTCATAGGTGATCGAACTTGGGCGTTCTTGATGTTGAGCCTGAAGTAGGCTTGCATGTTGGTGAGGAATTCTTCTGCCCTGGTTCTGTCGCCGTTGAATGGGGAGGGGAGATTTCCTAGGATCTTCCCGTCTCCTGTGGTGGCTTGGGTGTGCGGTAACGCTTCCTGGTAGAGATCATCGTCGTTGTCCGAGTCTCCTGGTTCATCATCTCCGTCCGGAGGTCCTCCTCTTTTCATTGCTCTGTCTAATAGCGCGCGGTAGTTGGTGTGTGCTACGCTCTTCCCTTTGTTGGTGCTTTCTTCGGCTTCCGTCCTGGTTTCTGTCCTGGTGCTTGATCCCATCTTGATTTCTTCTGGTACTTCGGCTTGAAGTCGTTTCTCCTCTTCTTTGATTGATTCGGGTGATTCTGCTCTTTCTTCCTCGACGGGAATTGGGGTCTCGACTGTTTCCCTGGCTGGTGGCTCGTTTGCGATTTGCGCTTCGATTTCTGTGCGTCTTGCTCCGATGTATGGTAGGCCTTCTTTTCCTACTCTTATGCAGTACCACTTGCCGCTGAGATAGACTAGTGGGTCTGGGTCTCTGGTTTTGCTGGATGCTCTGGTGACGTAGCAGGCTACGGGGAGGTATGAGTTCTCTTGTGGGGTGAGCCAAACGACGGTTTGACAGGGTGGTGCGTCTTCTCTGAGGGTCCAAGTGATGTAGTTTCGTTCTGGGGGCGCCAGGGTGTCGAGAAGTCAAGTGTAATGTCACCGGCTGTTTGCCCAGGTGCCACTACTAGCCGGTGGGACGGTTACTCCCTCGATGTGCGTGATAAGATCCGGTGATGACGTCGGCAACGAGTAGGAGGTGCGCTCCTTTCAAGTACTCTTCGTAGTTGTAACTGTGTGGTCCCGAGGTCTGGTAGAGCTGGTAGAGTTGGATGGTATAATGATAGAGTGATCTTGAGGTTACTGGTGCTGTTCCCAATGGTGTGCTCATGCAAGACTCCCCAAGGGCTATGCAAGGCAGGAGAGGGTAGTATTCAAGTAGTCGTACAAGACACTTGACTTAAGGTCTCTGTCCTACTTTACGTGTCCTTATATACCCGAGCGGAGACCCTACGAGCTAGGCCTCAGTATCGCTGAGTCGTTCTATCGTAATAGTACAGTAAGCGGGAAATACTCCGCTTAGTCAAGAAGGCATACGGTCTTACGAATCGTACCACGTATTCGTAAGGTAATCCGAGTCTGCTGAGAAATCATTACCAATGTAGGGTCCATGCTGACTCAACCAAAAGTCCGCATGTTGGGCCGGTTCACCGAATCCCCTTACGCTGTCTGGCCTCGTGACAGCTGCCGGTTTCACCTCCCCTGTCAGCCTCTAGCTGCATTTCCCTTCATCCCTTCATCCACCACCGCCGCCCCTGCAGACTGCGGTCCTCACCATCTTGCCTACTCGATGTCTTGCCTTAGTTGCCTACTCGATGTTCTGACTCCACCCGAACCTTCGCCCCTGTGACCTAAACAGTGAGGCCACAGGTTCCACCAATGCCACGCATGCTGTGCCACCACGCACAGGTCTGACAGCCCCCTAGCCTCCAACATCCCTGATCTCCTCATGCCCCGCCAACACCCCCCGCAAGTCCGAAACCAAGCAGCCACCACCCCTCATTCCTCTGCTGCTCCCGTTCACACCGCCACCACCCTCACCCATCGACACCCTCCCTCTGCTTCCCCGTTCTGTCTCTTGCTACCTTCCCTCTCCGTTCCGCTATCGCGTCTCAACCCCTCTTGCCTCCTGCCGTCCCATCCTCACTACCAACTCGCCACTGCCGACATTCCGCAAGACCTCACCTGCAAAATCGCCATCTCCAGCACGCTCCGAGACTCCGACACCCGCAAAAGCAACGCCCCCAATGACCTCAAAAGCAACACTGCCACCAGTCCTCCACAAGACCTCACCGCTCCCAAGAACAACCCTGCCCGTACTACCCACGAGACTGCTACCTTCAGCACCCATTAGGACCATGTTGCCAACACCAGGCACCACCAACTCCCCCTCAGTTTTTTGACTCGGCAGCCACCCATGTCATCCCTTCCGATCCCAAGGTCACCACCCCTTGCACCGCCCCACCTCCAATACCGACGATACCAACACCAACACACCATTGCAAACCGTCAAATGCCGCCTTCGAGATTGACACCGCCCTCCCTCCAAATCTCAGCTCCACCGTCGAGCCCGTCCTCCCCTTCAACACCACCGTCTGCATGTACAAACTCCAAAAGTGTGGATCCAACCTTGCCGTCATCTTTGCCAACATCATCTAAGGCCACCTCCAGTCTGTGCGGCACTGGCAGTCTGTGCGGCACTGGCAGTCTGAGCACGCAAACAAGAAGATGATCTGCAACCAGAATTGCAAGCCGGGCAATTTCGTCTTTGTCCCAGGGTCATCTGCAGGACTCTCGGAGACGCATACAGTATTGCAGGGCTTGACAGCGCTGTTTCGGATCTACACTACATGTGCTGTAAGTTGTAGTCTAGGGCTCAGCACCCTATTTACAGCATTACGGGCCCCCGTAATACAGTTACAGGGGCTGTACTGTCTTGCCTTTCAAAGTGCCAATTGTGCGGGACAGTTGACGCGTTGACGGCATGGTCACCCCGTCCCATATGCTCGGAAACTGCAAGCAACACGAGGGCTTTCGAGTGGCTTTCGCTGCCCGTGTACACCAGTCCAAATGTGCAGCAAGGCGCTTGGAGGCTTCTATCACCCATCACCCTTTGCTCCAACATAGTGTTGGGGAAGTTTGGTTTGTGCCTGAAACTGATTAGTGAGATAGAGGGTTTGGGTGATTGGTTTGCTCTGAAATTTTGGAACCACCATCCCCCATGTCTAGGGATGGTGGTTCCAAAATTTCAAAGCAAACGAACAACTCTAAACCCTCTAGTGTTGGGGAAGTTTGGTTTGTGCCTGAAACTGATTAGTGAGATAGAGGGTTTGGGTGATTGGTTTGCTCTGAAATTTTGGAACCATGATCCCCCATGTCTAGGGATGGTGGTCCCAAAATTTCAAAGCAAACGAACAACTCTAAACCCTCTATCTCACTAATCAGTTTCAGGCACAAACCAAACTTCCCCAACACTACTCCAACAACGAAATACTGGCCAACTCCCATCAAAATCAAATCATCCGCCCGTTTCCTCTCTTCCCCCCTCGTTTTGTCTTTTCGGTGTCGACTCTTGCCAGCGTGACGCAACCACCACCCGCATCCTCAGTGATGTGGCCGGACTTCCCTCGCTGATGACAAGTCACTGCTGCCACACGTGCCGGGGCACATCCAAGCCGACCATTGTTCTCATCGTCGCCACCCTCGATCGCCTTTGTTCATTTTCCTCTCCTCCACCTTCAACCTTGTGCCCTGCTGGACCGCTTGAAGCAAGATCCTAGGTACAAGTTTCTTTTTTTGGTTCTTCACATTCCAGGCAACTCATTTTATGTAGACACTGTTGACCACCAACGTCACATGCATGACCCCGTCCGCTACCTGGAGTGGCAGCTCAATGTCGACCCATTGACATTACATGACTTTCAATCTCGTAGCAAGATTTTGCCAGACCTGGACCCCAGCAATGGTACTCCCCCAACCGGCGCCGGCGCTGCTCACACACCAGAGTGCGAGTCACGTCAACTCCAACACCGGTTCTTCCATACCAGCTTTTGCTCCCTGTGCATCCCTACCTGCGTCGGATCATGTGGCTGCCCTGCTGTTCTCACACCTTGTCGTCGACGCCACATATGTCGATGTACACTAGCCACTTGATCTTTCATCAACCACTTTCAGCAAGGTTCTAGGTATGATTTTTTTTGGTTGTCCTTCACGCTAGGTGACTCATTTTTCGCAGACGCCCGTGATTCAGCTTATGGAATGGTGCCATACTCATACCATCCGCCGCCACCGCCACCACCACAGCGCCACGACATCATAGTGTTGGGGAAGTTTGGTTTGTGCCTGAAACTGATTAGTGAGATAGACACTATGACATCAAAACTATATCCCTGGTTCATCTTCAAGAGTGCCGCCCCCAGGTTACCCCTACCCACAACCGATGACATCGTCTCATTTGGGCCCCAGTTCTATCATCCCCTCGGGGTTGGCTGCCGCCGATGCCGAGAGCGCATCTTCGAATGCGGCGCAGAGCAGCTGGCCAGACGATAGGGCATTCAATAGTTCCATCCGATCTGGTGAGGTGGGCAGGTGGGCCAGAAAGGATGCAGGGAGGAACCCGACAAGCAGCATGTGGGCGTGTGGGAGCTCACCGTCCGTGAAGCCGCCACGCTGTGCCCATCGTGGGAGGTCATCGTCATTCACACTAGATGCATCATCGTCGCCCTCATCGATATCATTGTGTTCTTCTGTGAGAGTTTGGAGAGCCTCTGGTTCCTCTGCTGTGACGAGGTCCTGCATGGCGCCCAGCACGTCTGCAGATGCCACACGTCAAATGGCAGCTCCATTCACTGGTCCTGCAGCGGCCGTACCAGAGTCAGGATCTGGCAGAGGTAGTGTTTTTCCGGCCCGGCTTGAGGCCGTAAGCCAGGCCGAAATAGGCCAGGCCAAGCCGGGCCGGAGTGGCGGCTTCGTGAGGGCTTTGGCCCGGCCTGGGGTCCTGGAAGGCCAAAGCCAGGCTGGCAGGCTGCGGCTTTTGTGGACATTTGTGGCTTGAGTGCGTATAATCAAACCACCCTCTCCGACGACGCCGACGACGCCCCGATGATGCCCTCTCGATGACTCCCCCTTCCGACGATGGCCCCTCCAATGACACCCTCCAACCGCCACCCCCCCGACGACTCCCCCTCCAACCGCCACCCCAAGACGACGCCCCCTCCAACCGCCACCCCCGACGACGATGCGTTGACGCCTCCAACCACCCCCCCCGGACGACGACCTCCTCCTACGACGCCCCCGACGACGCCTGCGACGACCTTGATGACGACGGCTCCCTCTGACGACCCCTCTGACGACGGCCTCTGACGACCCCACCGACGACCTTCTGACGACCCCGCCCCCTGCCATGACGGGCCCCCTGCAGCGACGACTTATCTGGTAAGTGGGCACCCACTTTTTTTAGTGCCCTGGAACTGACAGGGCTGAGCAGGTCGTCTTTCACTGCGCGTGGCGACATCGCCCGCGCCCTCGCCTCAGGCCCCAGGCATTCATGGTGACACGACGGCCTCCTCCCAAGGAGGTTTCCCCTCAAGACCACAGGTGTTGGCCCCCCCAGAGTGGGGCTCATCAACACTTCGGGCTCGCGCCCACTCGGTTGGTCGCTTTTGTGCAGGCCAGTTTGCCTTGCACGTGGCCCCGACCATGTGCGGCTGGCGGTGCCTCGACCGCCTCGCCGTCAGACTTGAAATCGCGCTCGCAAACGCGTGAGTGCGCAACAGCGCGTGACTGCCACCCTAGCACCCCTCTCGCTCGCAAACCGTGGGGGTTGTATGCGACAATCCGGCCGCGACCCCGCCCCATCACCCCCTCGCACGCAAACGTGGGGTGTGCATGCAACAGCGCCCGGCCGCCCCACCCCAGCGCCCCTCCTCGCAAACGCGTGGGGGGTGCATGCGACAAACCGGCTGCGACACCGCCGCGACACCCCCTCGCACGCAAACGCGGGGTGTGCGTGCAACAGCGCCCGGCCGCCTCACCCCGACGCCCCTCTCGCTCGCAAACGCGTGGGGAGTGCATGCGACAAACCGGCCGCGACCCCCTCCGTGACACCCCTCGCACTCAAACACGGGGTGTGCGTGCAACAGCGCCCGGCCGCGATCACCCACGTCCCCTCGCATGCAAACGTGGGGTGCATGCAACAGCGCCCAACCGCGGCCCCCCACCCCCGACGCCCCCTCGCACGCAAACGCGGGGAGTGCGTACAGCAACGCCCGGCCGCGACCACCCATGCTCCCTCGCATGCAAACGCGGGGGGCCCGTGCATGAACGCCCCACCCTAGCACCCCCTCGCACGCAAACGTGTGGGGGGTGTTTGTGATATTTTGTGTACCATATATCTACTCGAGTAGTTACCTTGTCTCTAATGTATCTAGTCCTTAATCACCTCAATAGAATATTTTTTTTCCACATATACAAGCCGTGGCCTAGGCCGGGCCAAGCCAAGGCCAAGCCGTGAATGATGGCTTTGGCCTGGCTCGTCAGTTAAGAAAGCCAAGCCGCCTTGGGCCAAGCCAAAGCCACGGCTTTCAGGCCAAGCCGGGCCGGAAAAACACTAGGCAGAGGAGCACTCGACCACCGGCCCTTCCCTCGAGTCTCCCCCTCCGGCTTCTATCTGCGAGCCAGCCGCTCCTGCTCGCAGACCCGTTCCCTGACCTCACACTTACTCCTGCCAAACAGCACCTCATTGACGGTGTCAAGGTTCTGTGCGATGGCCTCCTACTGTTTCTTGAGGTTCTTGATCTTGAGATCCTGCTTGTAGAGCCACCTGCTGCCGAGCACCAGTCGTTCTTCCCACCGCTCATGTGGCAGGCGCTTGCTCTCCTCGTCGACATTAAAATCGTCCTTCTCGTCCCAAACAAGGACCAACTCGTGCTGGCTGCCCATGTCCATATCGAGACGGAAAATGACATGTCGGTGGACACATCGCGGTGAGGCAACGCACGACTGTAAGCTGCGGTCACTGCTTGTGTCATACGCGTCATCCAACAGTGGAATCCCCGCTCTTTCCTCAAGATCGCCAGGGACAGTGAGCAAGTCCAGTGCAGCAGGGCAGATGCGCGTCACACGCCACAGCATTCAAATGCACCTTTGAGGGATGCAATCGCATGTTTAGCATGCAGAGCAACATGCATCGCCACACGCACACCTATCTGCAGGTGGAAACGAGGCGGCCTGCGAGAGCAAAGGCAACGAAGAGGGTGAAGGTGACGAAGAGAGCAAGGAGGCACCCGTATGTACCCATAACATGGCCATATACCACCCCATACTGTGCTGTTAACATTCCTTGGAGCCACCGTATGATACCATTATACATGTTACCATGATGGTGCACCCCTGGTACAACTTGCAAATGTTATATATTGGTTGTGAATAGATATTGCGATGTTAATGTACTTCATGAGTTGGGTGTTCAGATTTCAACATCTCGAGTCTTTCTGTCTCGAGTCATTGACTCAGTGTAAGGCCGCTGGTTAGAGTAGCGCGCCTTAGCAATCAGAGCACGTGACCACGAGCGACGCGCGTACCGACACTCGTGTGCCCGCACGAGTGCTCTGTCTTGAGCACGCGCGCTTCCAATAAAGCTATGATCCAATTCACCCTGATCGATAAAGAAAACAAGAACAAGAGGCTTGAGCATCATTGGACACCGCGGGCCTGAAGAATAAGGCCGAAACGTGTTCGGAACACGAACGCGTTGTTGAGCATCGCGATTGAGAGCACCGAGCACGCAACGCGAGACTGGGACTCGCACCCCGTCTCACCCAAGTGGCCAAAGAAAGGCCTAAGACAATAAGAAGTGTCAGAATGACCGAGCAGACAATAAACGCGCCCCTTCGTAGGGCGTGGACAATAGTATTACTTAGATCTCGATATTACTATAGTACCTGTAGACATAAAAGGGCACGCTATTGCCCCATGTACAGTAGACTACTTTTTACCTACGAAGCTTTGCAACACGACCCCGATTGGGCTAGTTCTGTGTTGTGTGAAGCTCTTGGTGAACTCGTCTCTAACTCTATCTTCTATATCTCAGCACCCACCGGGTGTTACACTTTTTTGAACTCTCCACAGAGGTTTTATTGCGAAGCGACGTAGAAAGTCGTTAACACCAATTCTACGAAGCTATGACTACCAGAGAAGGACCCCCCGCGTTGAGCGACCGAGCCGGCGTGCAGAACGACGGCGACAATGGCGCGAGAACGCCAACCCTTCGAACATACTAAGAGAACCTCAGTTAGACCCTGGCCTGAGCCAGGAGACCCAAAGCACTACAGGCCAAATTAGCGGAACGCTGGCCATAATATGGTGATAACTCAAGATCCCTCACTCCCCAGCACTTTGAGTAGCGTGCCTTTGGACATGCCCGGAAGGGAGGACAATACGATCGCATCGAATCCTGCAGAGACATCCTTCGGACAGAACTCCGGAAAAGGATCGATCATAAAATTCGGGACAATAGGAGACGACGAAGAGGACGGAGTTAGCGTCCAAACGCACGATCCTGACCAGGCGTTCTTGACCGCACCAGCAGGACCGGAATCCTCAGAAGAGGGACCCTCCAGTAGGCCTGCTAAGGGAAAGGAACGCGCCCGATTTGCGCCGTCCCAGGGATACTCTCCGACTTGGGATAATGTGACTGAATCTTCCCATCGAGACGATGACCGCAGCGAGAAGAAATGGACCTTGATAAATGAAATGTTACAGTATTGGGCCTCGAACGCAGACCAAATGAGAGGGGACTACGATAATACTGAAACTGAATTGAATAGCATCCAATTCCGAGTGCTAGACTCCCGTCGCCGGCTAGAGGACATGGCAAGCGCGATGGCAGATATCCAGTCAATGGCAACCCAGCTAATTGCCAACGTACGAAGCCCCACCCTGATAAAGAAAGAGGAACCGTCTTTGTGTGAACAAGCACGCCAAGCGGTATTCGCCGAATGCGGGGCCTCCGAAGACTCAGAAGAGTACACGCAGAGGCAGAGGGCGCAGGCTTGATTCCGAATCGTAGCGCAACCAGTTGCTCGAATAGAAGTAAATAATCTGGCCTCTCCAGCCAGAGGGAGTGAAAACACCGGTGACTACCGCGCCCCCATAACCTCGCAACCGGCGAGGATAGAAGGGGCGGAAGGCCCAGATGCCATCAGTACCCCAAAAGACGGAGGAGACCAGGACAGGAGAGCGCTACCACCAGCAACGAGTGATCAGTGCGATCGCAGCCACCAGACTCGATATGCCGAAGTAAGGGCACCAGCGCATCGCCCCCAGATATTCCTAAAGCGAGCAAACAAGAGAGGAGTTCCCCAACACGCCTTAATGGGGCGATGGAACAGGGACCCGGACAGAGAGCCATCAAGCCCAAGTGACTCCTCGGACAGCGAAGATAGCTCGCCCCCTGATACGCAAAGACAGCCGAACCCGAGGACCTCACGACCCGGGGATAACAGGGGCCGAAACCAGCGGGAACCCCGAAGAGTGTCTGAACCTGCCGGCCAACAATCGGCAGGTATGCTGGATCAAGACTATGCATGACGAGCTAATAACATAAGCTCGGGCATGACGTCCGTACCGGTGGCGTGGCAGCAGTCCGCGTTGAGCATGCCGGAATCGGAGCTCGAGGCAAACTAAATGACGGATTGAGGAATTATATCAGAGATTCACTCTACGGAATACCCGATGACCTACCGGAAATAAAAGGGATACAAGCGAAATTGCCCGAAGCCTACACAGGCGAGGACGAATTTGACCGTTTTGAGAACTGGTTACAAGGCTTACTGTGACACTTCAAACTCTATCGCCTGACCGGCCAGGATAGGGATGGAGACAGAATATTGATCACAGGAAACTGCCTCAAGGGACAGGCAGAGACGTGGTTCAA